>JBBPFP011232640.1:0-10668 GCA_037974795.1 Kaempferia galanga
TGAAAGCAACACAAGGTATGGGTTTTCTCCCTGTTTTTTTTTTTGCTCATTGCGGATTCATGAAGTATTCGGTGAAATATCTCAGTGGAGAATTTAATTTACTCACTGCAGGAAGCGATTCCTGCAACGACGTGAAGCATGGACATCGCTACCCTTACCTGCACGAAGCGAGCAGCTTCTCGCAGGCAGACGAGGAGGGATTCGACTACATAATTGTTGGCGGCGGCACCAGCGGGTGCCCCTTGGCGGCCACCCTCTCGAGGAACTACAGCGTGCTGGTGCTGGAGCGGGGCGGTTCCCCGTACGGCAACCCCAACATCTCTCACATGCAGAACTTCCACATCGGCCTCTCGGACACCTCCCCTTCTGCTCCGTCTCAGCCCTTCATTTCCACCGACGGCGTCATCAACACTCGGGCGCGAGTGTTGGGCGGCGGCACCTGCATCAACGCCGGCTTCTACACCAGAGCCAGCCAACGGTAATTCTGCTGTTTGGTAAAGGTCCATTGACGTTAGTTTCGTCCCTTTTTGTTTTGCTGATTCCCAGTGGTAGTGGACATTTAGTTTGGTCTTAACTGATTGGCTGACCAGTTCAATCGGTTAGCAAAATTCATCAAGATCCCTCAGTTGACTGGCCATGACTTGGTCAAAAATCTTGGAAACCTTTTTAATTTAATTGTTTGGTAAATGGGTCGACCTGATCGTTACCTAACATTTTGCTATGTTATTGTGCAGCTACGTGAAGACAGTGGGGTGGGACGCGAAGCTGGTGAACGAGTCGTACCCGTGGGTGGAGCAGAGGATCGTCCACTGGCCGGAGGTCGCGCCGTGGCAGGCGGCGCTCCGAGACGGCCTGCTCGAGGCCGGCTTTGCGCCCTTCAATGGCTACACCTACAACCACCTCTACGGCACCAAGATCGGCGGCATCATCTTCGACAAGGACGGTTTCCGCCACACAGCTGCCGACCTCCTCGCCGGCGGAAACAGCGACAACCTCAAGGTCCTCCTCCACGCCACCGTCGAGAGGATCATCTTCGAACGAAGGGGTAACAATGCACTGTCTCGACTTTATTAGTATAAGAATCTTGTGACAATGGCGTACTGTTTATTATTAAACATAGGGCGGCAGCGGCCGACGGCGGTGGGCGTCGAGTTCAAGGACAACTCCGGCAGGCGCCACCGGGCATTCCTCAACGGACGGAGACACAGCGAGGTGATTCTGTCGGCGGGGGCCATCGGCAGCCCGCAGTTGTTGCAGCTGAGCGGTGTCGGGCCGAGGAAGGAGCTCGAGAAGCTCGGTGTTCCGGTAGTGATCGACAACCTGCACGTCGGGAAGGGGATGGCTGACAATCCGCTCAACTCTATCTTCATGCCAACGAAGAAGCCGGTGCGGCAGTCGCTAATTCAGACTGTCGGCATCACCCACCCCGGCGTCTTCATCGAGGCCAGCAGCGGCTTTAGCCAGTCGCCGAACAGCATCAAGTGCCACCACGGCATCATGTCGGCCGAGGTTAGTCCATCTCCGGCGTCATTATTCTTCCTTCATTCCATGATTGATTTCAGTCAATTCCTTGATGGCAATGTGTATATATATGTAGATTGGGCAGCTCTCGACGATTCCACCAGGACAGAGGAGCCTCGAGGCGGTGCAAAAGTACAGGAGAGAGATAAAGAAGAACCTGCCGAAGGAGGCGTTTCAGGGCGGCTTCATACTGGAGAAGATCAGCGGGCCGCTTTCTCGGGGCGGCCTTCGCCTCGTCAACGGCGACGTCCACACGCCCCCGGTCGTGACCTTCAACTACTTCAGCCATCCGAAGGACCTCCAGCGGTGCGTGTTCGGGGTGCGCAGCATCGAGCGGGTGGTGCAAACCAAGCGCTTCGCCGACCTCACCGTCAACGACGCCTACACGATGGAAGCGCTGCTGAACATGAGCGTGCAAGCGAACGTGAACCTGATCCCCAAGCACACCAACGACACCGCCTCCGTGGAGCAGTTCTGCAGGGACACCGTCACCACCATTTGGCACTACCACGGCGGCTGTCACATCGGGAAGGTGGTTGACGGAGAGTACAGGGTGATTGGGGCCGCTAGGCTCAGGGTGGTGGACGGTTCCACGTTTAACAAGTCGCCCGGGACGAACCCACAGGCGACCGTCATGATGATGGGAAGGTAAGGAAATCTAATAATCAACTCTAACAAGAAAATATTATTTATTGAGAAATAATAATAATAATAAAAACTGAAAAGAGACCGGCATGATTATATACTGAGTGAAAATTACATAGACATCTTCTAGACTTTGAGTATTCCTTGACAGTCGCATGATTCGAGAAGAAAAACATGGCTGAGAAGAAATCCTAGTTAGATCAGAGAACTTTGTAAATTGTGCTTACTTTGTGCTTTATATGCAGATACATGGGAGTGAAGATGCTGAGGAAGAGACTGGGAAGAGCAGCAGGTGTCTAAGTGATTGCCCTTTAGTGTGTACCTGGTAGAGAAGAACGATGATTTGGTTATTAGATTTTGGGAATTGGGATTGCTGTGAGAAACCTTTATAAAGAAAGAAACATCTAGAAAGAGTTTATTAAGAAATATATGTTAACTATCTGTGCTACTCAATTCAACGAATCATAAAGTTTGTCGTATTTCTTCATGTATACGATCAGCATCCTCATCCTCGTTATCAATCCTCTTTATTAAGTTTTAAGCAAGGATTTACACTAATATTATTATCCGAACATCATAGTGATTTATTGGAACTAACTTGCTGTAACAACCCAAATCATAATTCATTGATCCTACGCAGTACGAGAGATGCTATGCGAAGGTTGCAAAAATACACTTTGTTTTCTAATATCATATTATCATGGGCAAATAACTTATCTGTAGCAAACTCAAGCTACTCAAATGGAAGGGAAAAAAAAGGTACACAGTTTCAGAAACGTTCGAACTGACACTGTTTGAGCTAAGCAGGCAACGGGGCTTCAATGTCCTGAAGCCTAAGGGTGACGGCCCTCTTATGAGCCTCTAGTCCTTCAACTTCCGCCATAGTGGCTACATAGGGTCCAAGCTTTCTGAGTCCTTCCTCAGTTAAGGATTGCACAGTTATGTACTTGAGAAATGAGTTCAGCGATACACCACTGTACATTCTTGCATACCCATAAGTTGGAAGGACATGGTTGGTTCCGCTTGCATAGTCGCCAACACTTTCAGGCGTCCACTGTCCTAAAAAGACTGAACCTGTAATGACCCACAAGAACTTCAGGTGTAAATTTATCATGTTGGACATAACCGCGAGTAAATCGATCTCTTTAACAAGAGGAATTCTTAACGATATGGAAGAACAAGGTGATGATGGGAGAAAGAACAATTTCATGCTGTGACAATAATAAGAACCCAACTATTTACCTGCATTCTCAATCAAGCCCTCCCACCTTTCGGCATCCTCGACGTTGATGATCAAATGCTCAGGAGCATACATGTTTGAGAAGGAAATTGCCTGCCAAAATGACATCCTAAACTTCAATTGTACTGAGATAGGCCCAGATGCAACCAAAACAAGTCGTGAAAATTATAGTTAAAAATTCAGAAGGTAAATTTTGATGTCGCTAAGAAATAAATTTAGTTTCCAAAGTATTAAGGGTTGCTTGAGCAAATTACAAGTATCAAGCAATAACCAACCTCAACCATGTCTCTGGCGAATACAACAAAGCTATGACTAAGTGCTTTTGAAGCAAATTCTCCCCTAGGAAGGCTATCACATTGTTTGCTCACTTCAGCTAAAATTGCATCAACATTGACACCATCTCCAGCAACGACAAGAACTACCTGACTGTCAGGACCATGTTCTGCCTGTAAAATTAGTGAATTTATAAAAGAAGAGCGCCAAACCCATGGAACAACTATATTTATAGCAATTGAAAGGTTTCATCGTGGATTTTTATCAAGTCTTCAGGTAATAAATTCCAGCTTGAAAATTACAACAAAAAACACTAATAACACAGACACAATAGAACTGAAGACTCCAAAAAGCTGATTGATATGCATTTATAATGAATAAAATAATGACCTGAGAGAGTAGATCTGCAGCTATATGAGCTGGATTGGCATGCCTGTCAGCGATGACCAGCACCTCTGAAGGGCCAGCAGGCATATCAATGGAAACCATGGCTTCACTATTCTGCAAATCAGCCAAAGTATTCACCAAGGACCATTTTCTACGTGATCAACAAATGAACAGCTATGAGGATTGAACAGAAATTTAACTACTGTAGAAACAAATCTCTTCTACAATATGTATGAGAGGATATCCATACCAAGAGAACACCTTGCTGGGAATTAAAAATGAAGGGAATTAAAAATGAAGCCACGATACCGGCAAGGGTTAATGGAATTAGGGAGAAACAAATAAATAACACACAAGTTGATAGGTCAAAGCAGATTTATCTTTTTAAGTGTCAGAAAATTGATGGCAGATGATTTGTGTATTACTTGGGCAATGATGTAGTTGTTTCCACTCCAATCCTGGGTCAAGTTTTAACAGCTCAAAGTGATAATTGCATTCACTATTTAGAGGCTATCAATGACACAACTTTTTAAGTTAAGAAAATAAACATTATTATAATTCCCACCGGCTATGAAACTTTCTTGATAAAATTGGGTTACCGTATTTCTGTTAATCACTTTTCCAGGAAATAACAGTACCTGAGGTACAGGATTCAATTTTATTCTTAAGAAAGGGATTTAGCTGGATGATTGTTCCTATTGAATCTTATCTGACCTATAGCTCCAGATTTTTGATTCACTGCAAAGGGAAAAGGGCTAATTGTTTACAGAAGAACCAACTAATATGTCATTTCATTCCTGAAAGATCTAGAAAGGAATGGCCATATTATTTGTTACATTTTGATGTTCTTAATTGACAGAATATCTTCTTCCAAAAATCACCACAAAACAAGCTAACTAATACTAATAATATTAAAAAAAAAACTAGCCATTTACAGCTTTGATTTGGTTACTACATTTCCAGTGCCTCATGACAAGGAAAAAATCATTAGTCCATAAGACTAAAACAAGGTAAGTAAATGTGATCAAATGATAAGAGCAATATATTCACAGAAATGTGACACTGCAGAATTAGAATCATACTTGAAGAATCATTTTTGCAGCAGTAACATATTGATTTCCTGGCCCAAAAATTTTTTCAACCTGAAAAAAGCAATTAAAACATGGACATAAAAGCAAGTCCAATCAATATTACATAATGCTCGACCAAATGAAGAGCAGTATCAATTAAATGCTTGACAGAAAACAAAGATTGAGTTAGCAGGAAGATCCTGCACTACAAGAGAAAATCTTATATAGGTATATATTTGTTCATGCATGATATGTAAGATTGACACAATGGCTAGAAAAGGGGGTGATGAATAGCCTAAATCTGAAATATACAAATCAAAATCTCGCAGGCAAAGCTTAATTAAATTGTAGTTGTTCAACGGAAATAAAATAAGCAATGTTAACTCCGCTGGTTCAGAACTCCTACATTCCAAATATTTTTGTACTAACTAAATGAGAGATTCAAATATAGAATGCAAAGAAATTTGCACACAATGCTCAGGCAACAAAATCCACCATAACATAGTATTATATTCATGAAACAAGGCTCATATTGATGAAAAAAAAATTATATATATATATATATATATAGTTTGTGGTCAAGATTGCAAAAATGGTGATTTTGTATGCAAGATAACTCTCCTGTAAGAAAGTTCGTAAAAGTAGAAGCTGAGCTAGTGCTAGTGTTCTTTGTTCCTACTCTTTCTAGCCAAGACGTCCACCTATCACTATTAGGTTTCCCAAAATGATAAAGAGATACCACCTCAAAATCAAGCTACATTTACAAAGCACAAAATTACAATCCAGATAAAGCAAAGATAGAAGAAACTTGAAACTACTGCCAAACAAAAAGAGATGCTGGAAGCTATCTAACATCTTGATTGGGAATAAAAGTTGATTGTCAGCAATTGTAGTAGTTCAGTGGTAAGGGTTTGCAATCAACATATTTTATGCTTCTAAGGATTACCTTTGGGCAAGATGATGTTCCCCAAGCCATTGCTGAGATCGCCTAAGATAGAATGCATAGATACCATTATGAGAAAGGACTTGTTGGGGGAAAAAATATATGAAAGGTGTTAGAAATCCACGAACCTGAGCTCCCCCAGCTTTTAGAATGTGGGTGACGCCAGCTTTCTTTGCACAATATAATACTTCCTGTTGTCACATAACCATGTTAAAACCTATGTCTTAACATGGAGATCCAGTGTAGGGATAGTGATGACAGATTATTTTTTAAGGCTACCTTGCAAATACTACCATCACGACCAGGCGGAGTTGCCAGAACAATAGTTTTGCACCCAGCAATCTGTGCAGGCTGGTGCATACATAAATAAATTGAAAGTTAAACCAGATCCTTTTGCCTAGATGTGTCAAGATTCACTATAATTACAACGTTGGATATTGTAAACAAGGATGCTATACCACTGAGAGCATCAAAGCAGTTGAGGGTAAGACTGCAGTACCCCCTGGAACATAAAGGCCAACAGATGCAATGCACCGTGTTATTCTTTTGCACCTCACCCCCTATGCATGTTCATTCTATGAATTCAGTCACAAGTACAAGAAAAATAAATGAGGGAAAGAAGGCTAGTGCCTCATTCTCACTTTCATATTCTCAATCTCCTTCTCAGGAATCCTTTGAGCAGCATGAAATGCGTAAATATTGTCATAGGCCACATCAAATGCTTCTCTTACTGCAGGATCAAGCTTAACAATGACAAAAAATAAGCTTTTATACAATTGATTGAAAGAGAAGTATTTTTTTTCCAAAGAACACAAGCTATGTGTGAATGATCAGAATTACTGAACTGCATAAAAAATCTCTGGAGGGCATGATTCCTGATGACACATTTAGATACTTGATAGAATATAGACAAATAATTACAGAGAAAAATAAATGTTAAGGACTCTGAAAACCTAAAACTCTGATGCAAATAAGAATTACAATCCAGAATTGGATTGAAAAAACAGTGTGGTACAGGATAATTAAATGAGAGATTACCTGTCTTCAAATGTCAAGTGC
This sequence comes from Kaempferia galanga, assembly GCA_037974795.1. Taxonomy (NCBI): domain Eukaryota; kingdom Viridiplantae; phylum Streptophyta; class Magnoliopsida; order Zingiberales; family Zingiberaceae; genus Kaempferia; species Kaempferia galanga. The sequence goes on from JBBPFP011232640.1 coordinate 7,139, forward strand.
ACACTTAGATAGAATTGCATATTTAACAATTTAAGTTTAGGGTAGAATACATATTAAATTAGTAGTAATGGACACTTAACCAAGTATATCAAGTGCACACTTAGGTAGAATTACATATTTAACAATTTAAGTTTGAGGTAAACTTACTCATTTGACAATTTAATCATGATGAAATTAAATCGTTGATTGTTATATCAACACTAAAGAGGACACAATTGGACCTAGAGTTTTTAGGGAAAATTATATCAGAAATAAACAAATATTCAAAACAGCCTACCTTGGGATCTGGAAGATCAGAAACAAGCTCAACAACTTTATCAAGTACAACTTTGTCGAATCTTGCAGTATATCTGGATAAAAAGTGTCATGGCATATTTACCATTATATTTATGATATCAATATTATTTGAGGCATAAATACAACAGATAAAGAGCAGGTTGGTAAGTTACTGACTCTATTACAGAAGCATCTCCTCTGCATCGTACATCATCCACAATTGGATCAACCTAAACATAAGGATCAAAATATAGCAAAATAATCAGGCACTCACTGCAAAGAAAATTGTCAATTGACAAAATGCCAAACTTACTATGCTGAAAATTGATGAAAAATCAATACGTGGACGAGCTTTGAGAGATTTAACCTCGTCGTGTGCAAGTTCAGAAAGCTTATAAGATTTCATTGCACACTTAGTAATTGTAACTTTAAATCCTGCATGATAATCATGGTATTTCAAATATCAGATCGTACTGCACAACTTTTACACAGATAAGACAATGCATTATAAGCATACCTATTTAAGCTTTCACTTTATTCACCGAAATCAGGAAAAAGTTAAATCATCTATGTTCCAAACAAGATTTGAGACATTCAAACACATTTTATAAAACACAAGAAATATGGATGCCCTAATATGTGGATTAAATTATGAACTCCCAGATGCCAAGTCAATTCTTGTGCTAATAATGAGCTTGACTGAACAGGAGGTGAATACCTTTTGGCAAAGAGCAAAGGTTATACTTCAAGAAACTAAGAGAAGGTTGCAGGAACTGGTGAAGGATAGGATTTCCAAGAAATTGATTATTCCTTGACAAAGATAAAATTTTACTCTCCATTAGACACCTTTGTCCTGCAAATGAAGATCAATAACAATATAGAATATAACTAAACTCTGAAAGTCAACATAATTTTACGTGAACGTGAACCTTAACTGTATTAGTTGTAGTTGCAAACTACAACTCTAGTTGGACATATAAACAGTCAATTAACAGAAGATACGAAGAATACAAAATTTTCTTGGAACTACTTGCTCAATTTTCTTAGTTGAGAATAGAGAACAACCTTTGTGTTCTTTGACATCAAAATGGCCATGAGTGTTGTCTGTGTTACGCAGACTAAGGTAAGCATATTTAACATGGGTGTTCAAATGTCTGACAGTTGTTTTTGTTAACATATTGATGCAGGACAGGAAGAGGGAAGGGGGTCTGGTTGATTGAAGATATGTGAGGCAAGAATCAGAAATTTAGTTTTCAAGTGTTAAAGGGCTATAGATACTTAGGTACAGACACCTCAAGAATCTAGGCATCCGAAGTGGAGTAGAGGTGAAAATCAGACCAGGCCATCTATGACTGGGCCTAGTTTGGGTCATGCCTGGCACGGCCTGATGACCATGTCAGGCTTGGATTGGTTGGTGGGTTGGTCCGGCTGTGGTGGCTTGGCCATCCAACCAAGTCGGACACAGTGTGGGTTGGGCACAGCACGGGTTATGCCCGGCCTGCATATTGAAAATATTTAAAAACACAATAAAAAAATTTAAAATTTAAAATAAAAACGCATTTAAATTTATAAAAAATGTAAATCAGTTAGATTTAACCTGGCAAGTCTAGAGGTTCATATTTTGAATTGAATATTAGAATAAATATTCTAGTCTCACTTAGAGGTCAATGAAGGAATAATATCCATGTAATCATCCCAGCAAAAAAAATATGGATGATGCAAGCCGAGTCAATGAATCATTTGAGAAACAAGCATTAGCCAACTGATATATAAACTACAAGGAAGCAATGTACCTGATTCGTGATCTTTTTGAGATAAATTTGAGGCGGGGAGTGGTAGCAGAGCAGGTTCCAGATAAATAAAGAAAATTTAAGAGGGTGAAAGAGAGGAGGTTCAAATTTTGAATTGAATATTAGTATAAATATTCTAGTCTCGCGTAGGTAATTATCCCAGCACCTGCATATTTCAGATGAGCTCATAATTATAAAAAATGGATGATGCAAACCGATTCAATGAAACAATTGTGAAAAAAGCATTGATCAATCAATATGTATATATATATAACCGAGAAGGAGGAAATGCAGGCGTTCTGCGATCTTCTCCAGCTGAATTTGAGGTAGGGACTGGTAGCGCAGCAGGCTCCGGATACCTAAACAAAATTTGAGAGGATGCTGTGCAAGAGAGGGGAGTCCGGTGAGAACTTGAGATATCCGAAACTTCGCTGGTTTGAGATCACAAAAGGATAGGTGCCTAGCGGAGGAGCCTAGGAAGGTTAGGGTTTCAGGGCGACGGGGCGACAGAGCGGACGATAAAAGGGAAGCAGAGATCGCAATTCACGGCAAAAGGAGTGATAGAACTGAAGGGTTTGAAGGGACCTAGCAGGAGAGGAGAAGGTGCCGAGCGGAGAGAGAAAGACGAGGAGGCCGAGATCACAACCCACGGGAAGGGGGCAGCGGGTTCTTTGCGCGTGCCGGTCGGAGTCCGTCGCAGGGAAGACCGAGGGTTTTCTGGTTTAGTGCGTGCGGCGGGCGGCGGGCGGCGGGCGGCAGTGAGGTGAGTCCGAGCCCAGTTCTGTAGGGATAGAAGGCGATTCTAAGCCAATCAATATACCCTTCAATAAAAATGTTCAAATAATGCAAGTAGCGAAATTATTATAATTGTGCATTTGGCTTGTCTCGTGTGTTTGTCTCACTAGGTTAATTTAATTGATCAAAGTGACTGCCACGACTATGTATGAACCAAATCAATTCTCATTTCTGATGGATTGTTTAAATTGTTAGACATCGTAGCCATGATGAACCAAATCAGAAAATTAAAGTTGACCACCAATGATTCCGTCCAGTTAGATGTAATTATTGGGGTTGATGATGTGGATTGACCTAAGGGTGTACAGGTGATGTTGTTTTCTGAGTTGACTGAATTGTCAGAAGGCCTTCGGTCTAGGGTACCTGCAACTAGCAATCGGGTCTCCCTGGTTCTAACACTCCGATGCTTGAGGTAGGCCCTAAAAATATGTAAGAAATAGGCTAAATAGTAAAGAAATGCATGAGGAATGAGCATGGAAGATGTATCCTGACTCAGGGAGCGCCCTCGAGTGGTTCTGTGAGATGGTCGTGATGTCGATCGAGGTGGTGTTGGGTCCAAAAGAATTAAGATATCTCCACAATGACATGATATTGTCCACTTTGGGCCTAAGCCCTCTTGGCTTTGCTCTTGGGCTCTACCCAAAAGGCCTCATGCTAATCGAGATATCT
>JBBPFP011232751.1:0-10666 GCA_037974795.1 Kaempferia galanga
AAAGAAAAGTCTAAGTGGGTCTGGGAGGACCGTATGTTGGCAAGAGAAAAGTCCTAACTATAGTTAAGCACGAGGAAAATCCAAGTGGATCAAAGAGGACCGCACTTAGTGATCAGAAGTCCAACGGAAAGTTAGCACGACATGGAAAGTCTAAGTCAGTCCAAGGTTGACCGGACACTTGGTGGAGAAGTCCCAATGAGTCATAGAAGACCGAATATTAGGCAAAGGAATCCTAAACTATAGTTCAAAGTTTAGACTTTGGAAATCAATTAACTCAGTTGATTAGCGCAAGACTAATCGAATAGGCTGATTGTCTAATTGATTGGGTACTTTTCGCTAAGCACAATAACACATAAAATTGATTGCCTAATCGATTTATATTATGTGAATTGATTTAGCAATTGATTTAGGGTATTTTTGCTAGAGAGAAGAAGAGTTTGAATTGATTGGGAAAATCGATTCAACCTTCTCCAATTGATTAATCTAATTGATTGGGCCCTTTTTCGTGAGAGAACACAGAGCTTGGGAATTGATTAGGTTGCTTTCTCTTGTGAACAAAAAGCTTTTGAATCGATTAGGGTAATCGATTAGAAGCTACCGAATCGATTGGTATGACTCACCAATCAATTAACAGTTATAAAAAGAGCGGTTTTGTAGGTGTTTGAATGATCATCTGACATGACAATCAATTAATCTTAATCGATTAGAGGCATTAAGGTAACCCTAGAAAAGGGTTTTCATGAAGCTTTAAAACAAGGATCGCTTACAACTATTCATGTCAATTCTTGGGTGTTTAGAGCAAAAGTGTTGTTTATTTTTCACCACTAAGAGACAATCCAAAGTAAGAAAAAAGTAAGCAAATCAAGGTTCATTATTGTAATCATTTTTGATTTCTTGTGTAACCTAGTTTGTGATTTCTTGTTGTATTCTTGTATTCGAGTTTGTACGAGATTTCTCTGCCTTCAAGAAGAAAGTTTTCATAGTGTATTTGTGAGTGAGGAGTGGACCCTTGAATTAGTCACCTTGAGGAAGTGGATACCAAGTAAAATCAAGGGTGTTAGCATTGTGAAGATCTTCGCTTCGAGTATCTGTTGCAAATCATCATCGAAGAAGAGAACAGAGCTATTCACCCCCCTCCACCTCTAGCTATATACGTGCCCTAACAATTATGACGAGCACAAGATTGACTGATCAATACTAAGTGATTGGATCTATTCACCTCCCTCTAGTTTGTACGGGTCCTAACATTTTACTCGATTGATCAAAATAAGTCAAGTTGATTAATCGATTTCTTAATTTTTTTTGGTACAATAACAATTGATTGTTATTGTAACAGGAACAGTTGAATCGATTGTCCATGTTCCAAACTTTCTATTACAATTGGTGTTGTTCATCATAGCAGAACCCCTAAACACTATAACAAACTCTAAACACGTTAGTAAATTCTAAAATATTGTAACAAACCCTAAAATACTATAGCAAATCCTAAATGCTATTTACAACACTAAAACACCTCTTAAATCTCAATTTCGGGATTTAGGATCCATCAGTCGACTGGTACATCCTATCAATCGACTGATACTCCTATTTTAATATTACCAAACTGAACTCTTGTTTTATTTGGTATTTGATTGACCTTACCTAACTAAGACTTCCTTTGCCTAAGACATTTAGTCAACCTTATTTGTCAATATTTCACCACTACTAAATTTTTGGTCCATCTTTACCTATTTAAACTTCCCTCGTTACAAAGTGTTTGATCTATATGGTACATCCTATCAATCGACTGATAGTCCTATCTATATGGTACATCCTATCAATCGACTGATAGTCCTATTTTAATCTCACCAAAGGTAAACTATTATTTTGTTTGGTATCTGATTGATCTCAACAAATCAAGACTTCCTTTGCCTAAGACATTCAGTCAACCTTAATTAGTTGTCAATATTTCACCATCACCAAATATTTGGTCATTCTTTACCTATTTAAACTTCTCTAATTACAAAGTGTCTGATCTCTATGATTTACTTGGATTTCGCCTCTGTCAATTACCTATCGAACTTCCAACTATCAAAAATTCGATTAGCCATGACTCACTTAGACTTCTCTCCAATTGTCAATTTTGTGTTAGAATTTTCGCCTATCAAATGTCCAATCAATTATGATCTACTTGAACTTCTGTATTGTCAAATATCCAATCAACTTAATTTACTTGACTTTTCGCTCTAGTCAACAAACATATGGATCAAATATCGAAACTCAACTCAAGTTGATCAACTTAATCAACTCAAGTTTGATCGAGGTCGGTTGCACCAATAAACTATCCTCAAGAATAATAATTTATCTTTACTTACTAATCTCTCAAGCTCACTCAACCTTTCTTAACTTCTTTTACGTGGGTGTTTAGTGAGTTAGGCTTACACTTTCTCAGAACTAAGTTGCCTAATTATCTCACTGATGAACAGAACTAACTTCAAGCCTATGACATTACATTGTTATTCGACCAATATTTGGCTTCACGGTAGCTAAAAAAATAAAATATAAATATAGTCACATTTTCATATTTTTCTCAGCCACAAACTAATGTATACTTATATCATTTACAATATTTTTGGATTAAAAAATCAAGAGGATTTTATATTGCTTAGATGGAAAAGTTGTAAATAAAATTAATTCATAATAATCCCATATAAATTGAAAAATGTCACTTGAAATTTGGTCCAACACATCTATCTAACAAGTGAAGGATCATTTAGGTTCTTTTGAAAAAAACTAAAAACCATCCACCTCACACAAAAAAAATGAAATGTTGATTTAAAAGAGTTTAAAAAGTAAAATTGTAATGCTATTTTATATTTGAAAACGATTTAATATCTCTTGAAATACAGTAACTATAAAATTCTAGAAGTCTAAAGCAAAAATATGATTTTATTGTATTTATGAAAAATATATAGATGACAATCTTGGGAGTGCAATCGACATTAAAAATATATAGATGAAAAATATAAGTTTAATCAAGTTCAAGTTAACTTGAGTTTAGATTTTGATATTTGATCAGTATGTACTTAATGATGATAAAAAACTAATAAAAAATTAGCAGAAAAAAATATCCTAATAGGTCATGGAGAATCCGATACTTGACAAGGATTAGAATAACAGTCTAAATAGGTTACGGAGGACTGAACACTTATGATAAAAGAAAAGTTTAAGTAAGTCAAATATTGACAGAACACTTGGTGATCGAAAGTTCAATGAGAAGATTTGCAAGAGAAAAGTCTAAGTGGGTTAAGAAAGACCGGACATTTGGTGACGAAAAGTCTAACGGGAAGGTTGGCAAGAGGAAAGTCTAAATAGGTCAAAGGTTAACCAGACTTGGTGATTGGAACTCCAACAGGAAGATTGACAAGAGGAAATCCATGTGAGTCAAAGGTTGACTGGACACTTGGTAGTTCGAAAGTCTAATGGGAAGGGTGGCAAGAGGAAATCTATGTGAGTCAAGGAGGATTGTGGATACTTGGTGAAGAAGCCCGAGCAGGTCAAAGTTAATAGAATACTAGACAATGAGAAGTCCCAACAAGTCATAAATGACTGGATGTTGGGCAAATAAAGTCTTGGTAGGTTGAAATCAACGGGAAACTAGGCAAGACACGAATTCAGCCTTGTAAAGGTTGAATTTAGGGTTACTAATCGATTGGTGAGAGGTGACAATCGATTGGTAAACCCTAAACTTGGATTCAGAGTTTATGGTTGGGCAATCTATTAGGGTAATTGATTAACCCAAAACAATCGATTGAGTAAATCGATTAAGAGCTTATTTCTGGAGCATAGTAGGGTCCAAAATCAATTGAAGTAATAGATTGGGCTTTAGATAATCAATTGGTCGAAGTTTCACTAGGAAACAAAAGTCCATAAGTTTAAACGGGCGGATCTAATGTGACAAACAATTTTGGATAAGGCCAATTGATTGGGAGACATTTGTCAGACCGAAAGCAACCCTAGAAAAGAGGGTTTATGAAGATTTGAAGAAGCCCATTCTTGATGGGTTAGACAAAAAGTGATGTTGCATTTTAAACCATCGAGAGAATATCCAAAGCAACGAACAAGCATCCAAAGTAAAGATCTCATATGTAAAGTTTGTTTACTTTCATTCACTTGTGTATTTTGCCTCTAATTATATTATTGCATGTGAGTTTGTAAGAAGTTTCTTCGCCTTCAGAAGATTTCCAAAGAATGAAGTTCTTAGTGGAAGTTGTGAGTGAAGAGTAGACCCTTAAATTAGTCACCTCAAGAAAGTTGATACCAAATAAAATCAAGATGTAGTACATGTAGAGTCGAGTTTGAATTAAAATTTTCATTGCACATTCAAATGATGACAATGATAAGATCGAGAGAAGCTATCAAAATTTTACACTCTCCCTCTAGCTGGATCTATACCAATTCTACTATTATGTATATTCTCATAAGTAAAGTGAATTAAGTTTTCTTTTTTGAAAAAATCCTCTTATTATGTCTTTCATGGAATATAAATAAGTAGAAGATTATTATTATTCATTTTTTTAATGATTCTAAATTGTTGAACCTAAACTATATTTGGATGCTTAAACGCCTACCAGATCTCATATTTTTAACAAGTGCAATATTATTAAGATAGTAGAACTAGACGATGCTCCATTAGTCATAGTTAAAAAAATCGGTTTATAATAGAGTTAGTTATCAGACAATTGATTTATAGAATTGAGTAAGAGTCAAGTTTGTTAGTCCCATAGAGGTTGATTAGAGGAGAATGAATCATCTACAATTAAAATTAATAATCTCGATCTATGTTTAGCAAAGACACAATGTTAGTTTAATAAGATAACTATTAAAAACATACCAGAAAAAGAGGTTCAGTATTTACTTGGTTATAATGTAGGTGGTTGTTAATGTAAGATAAGTAAAAACATTAAAAGAATATCCTCCGTGGAAGGCAGAGAAGCTTCTTACATATAGTTAAAGCTTAGAAAATAAATTAGGAATGAATATAAAAGTTGTTTTTGAAGTCCTAGCTTTCGAGGGCTTTCATAGTCTTCTGGAGATAACTTTCTGTCACCTGAAGGTGCCTCCAGAGAGACTTAAGGTGCCTTCAAGTGAAGAAAATTTTATCTCAGCAGATTAAAGTTTATCTCCTTGCAATAGTCGCTGACTAGCTCTTGGAGGCGCCTTCAAGAGGTCTGAAGGAGCCTCCCATAGGTGCCTTCTTGTGCGTGGAATATGCCTTCCATGCCACGATGCTAAAGGCGCCTTGTTGCTCGATGAAGGCGCCTTCCATCTTTAGCAACAACTTCCAACAGCTTGAATCGTTCGGCTTTATCTCCGATTGCTTAAGTGATTGATTGAATATCCAGAATTGCGCTCACCCAAACCCATGCTCCGTTATTCTCCTTGAGCAATCTTCCGCTCCGACTTCTCGTCTCTCGAACCCCACATGCATCCTTCTCACTCCATCAGGATACTCTTCCGCAGCTTCTCTTTCCTCTAATGCGCCAAGTTCGTCGACTTGATTCCCTTGCTATCCTTCTTGTCCACCGCGTTTTCCGCTCGACTTTCTATATTCCTAAGCTTTTATATACTTAAACATAATAATCAAATATATAAAACTAAATTTAACTTAATTGACCGTATCAAAATTAATCACAGGATAGTTACAAAATTTTTATAAAGAATAAAAAATTACCTTTCTACATGCTGAATAGATTCTCTGATTTCCTCCTAATTGTATGGGACGATGGTAGAGAATTTCACATTTTAAGATTTTTTTAAAATGTTTTTTCACCGAAATAGTCCTAGTAAAAAATATATATAAAAAAGTCATCAAAAGTGTTTTTATAATAAGTCTTTTTTGGAATAAAGAAACCTTATGGAAGACTTTGAAAAAAATTCTAATAGGACATATTTCGGTCATTTTAAATAGAAAAAAATATATTATTAAATGACATAACTTTACTTGAAAATATTTTTATTACATCTCACTTTCACAAAGTTGACAGTGCTTTTATTTTATTCAAAATAATTAATATTTATTTTATTATTATTAATTAAAAAAATTATTTCCATGTTTAAAATATTAATTCTCATACTTCTCTCATCATTATTGTTGCAGTCCTGTAAAATCAATGGATTTTTTTGTGTGTGCATGTTGAACATGACAAAAAAATTTGAAACAATGCGAAAATATTTTTCTGCCGAGATTAATATTAATGTTTGACAAATATATTTATAATTTTCCCATCGAATTGAAAATTTCTGATTAAAAGTTTAATAATTTAAATGATTTGGATGTCGCTGCACTGGAAATCGCCAATCCATGGCCAGTCCCCTCCTTCGATGTCTGTGGTCCCGGGCAAATCCACGTGGCACTCCGTCCAGTCATCCCCGCCGCCGAGAAAGGCGTCGATGCCGCCGGCGCCGATCTCCTCCTTCCAGCCGTTCGTGGTGCCTATCGAAGAGAGCTGCTGGGGCGGCGCCGGGGAAAAGTAATACTCCTCCGAGCTAGAAGCAGTGTTCACCATCGTCGTCCCCGTCTCAGTCGTCGGCGTCCAAAGATTGGCAAGGAGGCCGGCGGAGGTGGAAGAAGCGGCCTGCATGCACTTGCAGCGCACTGCGTCCTTCAGCTCTCTGCTACTGGCGTCGCAGCGGTCCTGCTTCACGTGCTTCTTCACCCGCGTCCTCCAGTAATTCTTGATCTCATTGTCAGTCCTGCCCGGGAGGAATCGTGCGATCTTCGACCACCTGCAGTGGTTGAACCATCAAATCACACTCGTAGTTTTACCCGGATTAAACAGACTCATGCATACACTTTAATTTTCCGACAAAGTTCTTCTATACTCACTCGGCTGGTCTACTTCTGAATGAAAACTAATGTAAGAAGATAAACAAGTGATTTGTTTTCATTCAATTCCTCTAAAAAAAGAGTCTCAAAAAGTTTTGAAAATCTCCTCCTCCATCTCCATGAGTTCGATTACCTGTTCCCCCACCGAAAATGGAGTTCGAGGATAATGAGTTGTTCCTCCGGCGTGATGTTTCCGCGGCGAACATCCGGACGGAGATAGTTGAGCCATCGGAATCTGCAGCTCTTTCCGGTTCGTTTCAGGCCTGTTCCATCTCAAAACAGTGAGGTTTGCTAGCTAGCTAGTTCTTAATTTCTTATCAACAGAAAAAGCAGAGTAATTTTAAATTATACCTGCAGAGCGAGCGAGGGCATTCCACCGGCCTTGGCCGTGCTGGGCGACGTAGTTGAAGAGGAGGAGGTCTTCGTCCACAGTCCACGGCCCTCGCCGGAGCTCCTCCGTCGTCGGCTCATTCGAAGCTGATGCAAGGGGAGGTCGTCTGTCCCACACGAGGAGACTTTTGTTCTCCTCCATTGGCTTCTAATTCCTGCTCGATCTCCTCCCTTCCTCTGTATTATATTTATAGAGTGAGAGATCCATACGTTCTGATCTGTTTATTTTTTTAGTTAGCATTCGAATTTAGCTTATGAAATCGATTAATTTGAAAGTGACCCAAATCTCAGTGCGAATTAAAAATATTATTTTCCCTATGTTATTTTAACTCACATGTGTTAGAAATGGGAATACAAGTGGGAAGGCAGAAGAAGAATATGACTGATTTACGTGTCACAAACATTTATGTCGAGAATAAATATATGTCATGAAACTCTAAAATCATTCTTTCACTTATTGCTCAAGCTTAACGGATGTTAATGATACATCAGTAACCACTCCATTAAAATGGCTGATTATTGATGGTTGACAGTTTGCGTTTAGAGCCGGGTGGGTAAAGTCAGTTCATTAACGTTAATGGCCTGTTAACAGATTATGAACTCTTTAAGTGGATGTTAATATGGCTTTGGATTATCTGGTGTCCCACATCTAGTAAGACAATAAACTCCCATAATTTTTCTCCCTTCCAGAATATACGAGGTGTTAATGCTTTCACAAAACAACTAATGTTTAATGGACGGGCTGATCCCCAATTAGTGTACGTATTGACTAGTCTTTTGGTTGTACTCCCGAGTTACAGTGGAACTTGCCATCAATACTGACCCCTATAATGTACGATTAAACGTCTTGCTTAAGATGTGTTTCACTTGTTCCCATAATTTGAGCATTTGAAACATGTTTGAAGACTAGGCGATCGTTCTCATCTTCTAGAGAGAGAGATAGAGAGAGCATCGTTCGTACATGTACAGGTCCACCAGGTCTTTTTCAATAACTAATTAAGATGCAAATATGATGCTTAACAAAAAATAGGCATTTATTTTTATTTGAACTCTTAGTTGAGTACCAACAAAAATAATAATAATTCTATGTTTGGCGATATAACATGTTTTTGTTATTCAACTAAGTTTTCAATAAAACTAATTAAGTATTAAAACAAATCTACCCTGTAAACAAGTTAACTAATGACCAATCAAAATTAGTTAACCTCAATAGAATATTAATTAAAACTGGAGCCTACAATAATAGACTTTAAGAGCCTCTTATAAGTCAATTTCTTCAGCTACGATAAGGGTTATCATGAGGAACCAGTAGTATACTAATTGAACCATTATATATCTTTAAAATTTTAGAATCAATTTAAATCATTTTTACAGAATTGAATTCCAAGTCACGTACGTACAAATCATAATTCAATAATGTGTAAAAGAAAGACGGATTTTGCTTAGCAATAGTCAATTTTAATTTTTTTTATGGTACGAGAAAGAGATGTTTTTTTTTTTGTTTTTTAATGGCTCTTTCAATTCTAACCATTTGGATGTCAGCTGGCTTTGTCTTCCCCAATTCTACATAGTATACCGGAATGAATGCTTCCCACCTTTTAATTATTTGTCGATCCATTATAGGTTGATCTTATAATTTACTTTTATATATAATTTAGGGATGAACATTGATTGATATTTAAAATGAACATAATTATCTTTTTTATTATAATGTATCATGTTGATCTCCCTGCCTACGTTATTGTTATTAGACAAAATTTTTTATGATTTATTTATTTGTATCTAATTGAGAGGCTGTTGATTTGTTTGGAATGAATATTATCTATCTTTTCTATCGAATGAATAATTTTGATATCCTTTTCCAATGAAGTGATTTTAAAAGGAAGAACAAAATTCTATGCTTTATAGAGCTTTCACTAATTACGTGGGAGAATTATATCGTGGCCACCTTTAGGAGAGACCAAGGATGGAGAAGCCCTTCGATGAGCCATGTGGCTTAATTCTCCTAAATTTATATTAATTACGAGGGGGAGAGATTCCGAGCCAAAACAACTTCATTAAGAGTGTCTAAGGTAACACACATGGCTTTGGGCGTTGTACTTCTATTATGAAATTCGCCAACACTTAAGTATTGATGGCGGTCCGGGATTAGTATTGGATGTTGTACTCGCTAAACTCGATCGTCTATTTTATCAGTCGCCCCAAAGCTTCCGGATTCACCAACATACGTCCGAGAGAGCTATTGGTCATTACTACGATTGTGTATGATAGGAAGTAAGGTCGAAGGTTACGCGCAGCTAATACCAAGGAGTGAGGCAATTTCTCGAGAGTTGTATAACGACACTCGACGTTTTTCAATAAATGACTTAAAAAGTACACGAGATGCTGCTCACTTTCCTCTTACCTCACCAATACCGAACTGACCACATTCTCAGCTGAGGACAGGTACATGATCAGTGGCTCGCCCACTATGGGTTTGGCCAGGACAGACAGGCTAGAGACATATTCTTTTAGCTCTTCAAACACCCAGTCACACTGCTCGTCCCATTAGAACTTAGTAGCTCTACGCAGAATCTTGAAGAACGACAGGTTCCGGTCAGCTGATCGGGAGATGAATTGCGACAGGGCGGCGATTCGTCTAATCAGTCGTTGTGCCTCCTTCAAGTTTCTGGGCGGCGCCATGTCCTTGAGCGCCTGAACTTTACCTAAGTTCGCCTCGATTCCTCGTTCGGTCATGATGTAGCCTAGAAATTTATCGTTGTTTGCTCTAAATTGTATTTTAAAGGATTCAGTTTCAGATCGTACCGACGGAGCGTCCAATAGGTCTCCTCTATGTCAGCGCACAGATCGAACAAATAGAGCGACTTGATCAAAACGTTGTCGATGTAGCCACGTGGTCGTGCGTTCGAATCCCACAGAGGACGCCAAATATGATCCAATCTGAAACCGGGCAGATAGCTTTGGGTCGCATGTTGCTGAGGTGGGTCACAGGTCGACCGAGCGTAGATCGTCCGGACACGGGGTGCCTCGTCTTCCCTGTTCCTACATACACTCGCACAAACTCACAGACCATTAAAGACTGGGCCAGGGAAGGGGTCCCCGGCTTTGGTACTTCGACACTCAAGTCAATAAAGTGACCGAGAGGAGAATGAGAACTGTAGGTGAACAGTAAACGTTTGCACGTACCTCTGTCGGAAGCCAAAGATCCTTATTTATAATGGGGGTTTATCCCTTGCCACTGATATCGATGCGTTACCTGCCAAGGGTAAGCCGCCTCTGACACTCTGACACCTTACCTTATCTGGGCATGTTATTTCTGTACGGGTGTCAAGTATGGAAGTTTCGCTGGTACGCTCTGTACATTACACTCTCTATGTGTCCTGACACTCTGACAACTGGCTCACTATG
>JBBPFP011232860.1:0-10665 GCA_037974795.1 Kaempferia galanga
TTGAAATTAAAAAAATAATTAAACTCGGCTATATAAAAATTTCCTATTAATTATTAAGATAAATCTAAAAATACTGAATAAATAGTCTAAAAATTAAAAATGTACCCTTGTGAGCCGTTTTTTTGTTTTTTCACGCTGAGCTTCGGGACAGCGAAGTTCTACTGACGCTGTCGTCAGCATCATCTTCCCGACGGTGTCGCGTTGTGGAAGGGATGGCTTCCGTTGGATCAAAAATCGACGGCAGAATCACACGCCCCAACCCCGTCCGCGTGCGTCCGCCACCCTTCTGGATCGGTATATAAACACCAGAACCACCACAGCTGGCGATCTGCGCTGGGCTGCATCAGCTTCTTGCTTCTCACTCTCTCGCACTCTCTCATGTCGATCGAAGTGATGGATGACGACGACGGGAAGGTGTCCGGGAAACCGGCGGTGTTCAAACGGACGGACTACTCCTTCCTCAGAACCATGGTCGCCCTCGTCCTCTGGGTCGGCGCCATCCACTTCAACGTCGCTCTCGTCCTCGCCGCCCTCCTCCTTTTCCCCGCCCACATCGCCTTCGTGTTCGTATCCTCCCGCCGCTCCTTCGGTACCTCTGCTCCTTCTTGATTCTTATTATAATGATTCCTTTCAATTGATTCAGGGTTTTTGCGATTCTGATTATCTTAATGGTGATTCCTCTCGACGATGGAAATTATTTGGGTCGGAAATTGTCGAGGTATCAAATTTCTCCATCAATTTCGTGGAACCCTAGTTTAGTTTGCAATTTGTATTTCTTTTTTTTCCCCATTCATATAAAAAATATCAGGTATATCTGTAAGTATGCGTGTGGATATTTTCCCATCACCCTTCATTTGGAGGATGTCACGGCTTTCGACCCGGATCAGGCCTACGGTAAGCTCTTATCCGCCACTAAATTCTTAGGGTTAGGTTATCCTTAGCAGAGCCTTGGTTTTTTCATCTTCATTTCTGTTATAGCTGACAATCTCAGACTGATACCAATAACATAAATTAGGCCTACATCAACATCAACAATGGAATACATTTGAAAGTCTCTCGTCAATGTAATTAGTTTGATGTCCCCATGGCGTTCTTGTTATACTTTTAATTATTATTTAGTTTCATGTTTCATTTGTATATTAGATCATTTGAATTTACTTTTCATGTTCTAATGTTATTCCAAAATATTTTTGTTAATATTAAATAAATATCACAGCAAAAACTAGCTAGCCTCTGCTACCATTTTCCCGACCTTTTTGCAATTTTGCCTTCCGGAATCAAAAAATTTCCTCTGCAAAGGAAAAACGAATCACCAATTGTCAGCAGATACGTTTGATTTCTTTGTTTAGAATTATAGAGTTGGTGAGTGCCAATATTGCAGTGTTCGGTTATGAGCCACACTCTGTCCTGCCAATAGCTATTTGTGCTCTTGGGGAAGGCGCGAGGTTCATGCCACTGCGCAAGATGAAGGTTCTCGCAAGCAGTGCAGTAAGGTTCCCTCATTCCAGTAGATATAATTAGTTTTATTTGAACATTTTTCTTCTTTTCTTTTGATTTGTTACATTTGTGACTTCTAATTCTCTGCTTGTGAATCTTTTGTCAGGTTTTCTACACTCCTTTTCTGAGGCAGATTTGGACATGGCTTGGGCTAATCCCTGCATCAAGGAAGAACTTCTATGCATATTTAGCAGCTGGGTACAGCTGCATCATTGTGCCTGGTGGCGTTCAGGAGACACTTCACTTGAGCCATGACACTGAGGTCTGTTTTCTCCATTGAACCAAATACTTCACTGCAGATTAATGTATTGATCTTGTTCTCAATGCTATACATTTATTCTAAATTTTCTCAATTCATTACTTTTTTCAGGTTAATAGTGCAGTCCAAGTAGTTACATCTAAGATTAGCATGTTGAATGATACATAACATTATCTAATCCTAGTTCAATTGGTAATTTCTTGCGATATTGGTTTCAGTTATATAAGGTTTAACTGATATTTAACATGGTTTTATTTTATTTCCATCAATCACTTTGTTGTTTCTTCTGAGGGTGAAGTTTAGTCTCCTCCAGTGTTTATCGTATGCTTTCCTGATAATTCAGTTGTCTATTTGCTTATTTGGATTTCAGATAAAATGGATCATCTCAGTGCTAACAAGTCAAATCCATGTGGTTAATAGGTTGCTTTCCTTAAAGCAAGAAAAGGGTTTGTGCGTATTGCCATTGAGACAGGATGCCCTCTAGTTCCTGTCTTTTGCTTTGGTCAGGTTTGATTTTTTATCCGTTATGACGATACGATCCCATGAATTCTCAAAACTGCAACTGGATTTGGCATTGCTAGAATTATGTTGAAATGATCAAGTTTTTAAACAAAGAAATGTAAAAGTTATCTTTTATTAATTTTTGGCCGTCGACAGAGCTATGTTTATCGGTGGTGGAAGCCTACTGGGAATTTTTTTTTCCAGATTGCTAGATCACTAAAATTTACTCCATTGGTCTTCTGGGGAAGATTTGGGTAGGCTTGCCCTCCAAATTTAGATTTAGGACTGGTTTTTCTTGGCTCGATCTCATCGTAAGCAACCTTTTCCTGTTATGCAGAACTCCAATTCCGTTTCGGCATCCATTGCACGTTGTAGTTGGACGACCAATCGAGCTGTTGAAGAATCCAAACCCTACTGCAGAAGAGGTAAACAAAGATGGTGCACTTCGCTCATCGAGTGTGCCAATGCTTCCAAAACCAAATCTTCTGGGCAAAATTTTTGCATTGGAATAAAACATGTATGTTTGTCTTGTTTCTTGATTCCGCAGATAAATGAGGCACATGCTCGGTTTGTTCATGCCCTCCAGGAGCTCTTTGACAAGTACAAGAGCAGAACTGATTACCCTAATCTTCAACTCAAAATTCTGTAAACATGCCTTGGTCCATGCTATCTACATCTCCTAAATTGAATTGACTCATCATAAGCCTGCTTCTCAAGGGGAACAAGACAAATGATCTTTTGTGTTTAGACCTAAAAGTCGAGCAGGAAGTTATCGTGAATAATATTTTGGGTACAATAAAGGAGCTTTTTTCTTAACTAGTTTTTTTTTTCCTTTTCAATTTGATATGAATTTCTTGAGCTATATAGTGCAGGAGAAGGAACAGTTTGTTGCATGTTTGTGTTGATATTTTGAGAATCTATAGTAAATCTATTTCTGAAGTAATTACAAGACAGGGAGTCGACATGGCCGGAGACAGTCATCGGCAATGCCACCTCTCCTCCTCCAAAATGTGTGCCATTTGACATAGTCAAACCCATCCCATAACCATCACTTGGTCGTCCGGCCAGTTGTTGTGTAGAATGCCTCAGGCCTACTATATATGGCCACTGAAAATGCAGAATAAGTGGTGATGTTGTATGGCAGGGCCCTGCCATTGCTCTTCATGCCTGCCGGCTTCGAACACCACCGGTGACTCCGCAGAGGTGGCACACTCGAAGGAGGCTCTACGCCAACGCCACTGCGGTTGGCGGCTTCACGGAGGTGGTAAAAAGACAACGAAGTAGCATACTCCAACTACGCCCTTGTTCGTATCAAGTTGTTCGTGTATAAGGGATTCCCTACCTCCGAACTAATCATACTCAGTACTTTTTGCGACCAACAATCCAATGGTAAACTATGGATTTGAATCCAAGGGGGGACAAGCCGGCCATCCTCATGGAATAGAAAACACCTTAGCATAATCTTCAAGAAAATGGGAACGCCAAAAGCAAAATAAGGCCTTCCTTGTAAGACTCCTTCCCAATCCTCTTTCGTATCAAAACGGTAGATAACCCAAACACTTTTGTTCATAAAGAACTTGAAGGGAACCTTCCATCGATTGGCTATCGCGTAGATTCCATTTCTTTCTAGATGTTGGCCCATGAAACCACCGATAAGACAACAACAAAAAAAAAAAACTCATAGTACCCAATAGTCTCTCACCCTTAGCTTCCTATTGCTCCAAAGACATGGCATGCGTTATCTTCCAGTTCCAGTTGTCCTTGAATAGGCTAGCTCAAGACTTCTTTTGTGTCAGTTGGGTTGGTTGGGCATCAACTCCTACAGCTTCATTGTTCTCAAACGGTTTAGCTTTCTCCTTGGTTGGCCTACTTCCGGCGTGGTTCCGTCCATCTTCAGTGATGAAGTTGTCTTACCATGTCCTATGCCTTGGTGAGGAGGTTAAGATGTCCTTGTGGTAAGTCATGATCCATTGTATAATCAACCACGTCATCAACAATAACAACAACTTAAGAAGCCATTAATATTTCCGTATCATTGTCTCCATTAATTCCTATGCTTGCCATATTTTGTTCTCCCAAGGGTTAGAGTTTTATAAAAAAAACTTTTTTATGATCCTAATATATCATATAATACTATATCAACGTTCTGGTTAAAAATTTTTTATTAATTTTTTTTTTGATTTCATAAATCTCTTACAAATTATTAATTGGAGATACTCTTAATTTTCTTTTATTGACTATCCACGTGGATTGCAATTTCTTCCACTATCAAATTGGTCAACAAGTCTTGATTGACTCAGGCGATTGGTTACAGAGGCAGGACTAGTCCATAAATTAAGCTTTTATACAGTTGGATAAAACAACACCTTCCAGTTTAGGACCAAAGAACCACCAGTGTTAATAAAATAAAAATAAAAAGGGTTTGTATGATTTTACTTTTGGAAAAGTTTTTTTAGAAGATAATATCAATTTTCATCTATGGATATTCAATTATATATATTCTAAAAATAACTATTTCAAATATAAATATACATTAAACGAGTACGTATTCAATGAAAAATGTTACTTTTATTTTAAATTATAATAAATATAGATAATAAATTGATATAAAAATTAATTTATATATATTTCTCAATTCACGGATTTATCAAAATCAGTCATGGTTACGAGTCTAGATGGATTAGTTCATAATTGATTTGGATTGATAAAATTATAATTTAATTTGTTTAAATTATTTGTTAAAATGGATTAACCCGACCATTCAACCCAAATTAACGGCTGGTTCTACGTATTATGCAAGTGGTATTTTTACAAGTGGTCTCCGTTACCGAATTTCACATTATCTTCCACGGAGCGATGATGATCAGCGCAGCCCCGTCGGGTCGCCTCTGCCGACCCAGACCGTCATACGTGTTCTCGACCGTCGAATGCAGACGTAGCTGACCTCAGCGTGGACCCCAGCGGCCCGGTCAACCGCACGCAGCTCATCCACTGCACCAGCTCCGGGTTCGGAGAACGTTCCACTCCCAACCGTTGCCCGTCCGATCTCCATCCAGCGGTCCGTGATCGTCCCAGTAGAATAAAATCGCTCCTGTTCGTCCTCCTCGCCATTCGCCTCCCTCCCTTCCCCCGTCTTCCTCCCGCGCCGCGGCCACCATTTCGCCGGCGCTCCCACGGCGACGGCGTCTTCTCTTATCGAGATCCGATTCAGCACTCTCAGCTTCGTTCTCGTCGAATCATTGAAGCCGAGGCCGTTGCGTCGTTTTCCAATTTCGGTGGTGGATTTCAACTGAAAGTTCCTGATCAGCCGGTGGCCTTCCTTCTCTTGGCTGTTGCAAATTACTTGGCTCCGTTATATTTGTCGCCGTATATCAATCACCGTATCCTCTCTTCGGATTTCTTATTCAAAATCTTGAAAAAGGTTCTCTTTTGCTTTGCAATCCACCCATTATATGAATCAAGTCGTCGATTTGTGATAGTTATGGCATCTGTCAGAAGGAATATAACCGCGTTGCAGCGGGGTGGAGATTTGCACTGCGGTGATGAAATTTTAGATGCCAGTTTCTCTGACAAACTGTCTCGTTCTGATTTTACATATGCGAGCGGGAGGAGTTTGTTGAAGAAGCTCCTAAATTCATCGTCGAGTAGGATTCCTGATGGATTTGCTAGCCTCCTGCTGCTACGACCGACGTCTCGGCTTGTGGATAGGTCGAAAGCGAAGGGTGGTCTCCGTTGGAAGAAACTGTTCTTCCGCATTGCCATTTTTTTCTTAGTAGGCATGTTCATCGGTTTCACCCCATTCTTTGCCGTGGACATTTCCGAGGATTTGTCTCAGAGGCGTCAAGATTTCTCCTTTCCGGAATCCGATCGTGCAAATGCAGAGTCCCACAAGAACATGAACACGGCGCGGAAGGAGGCGGCTGAAGAATTGGACAGAGTCAAGCTTTTGATTGTTGTCACTCCAACTTATGTTCGGCCATTGCAAGTCTATCATCTGAATCGTCTTGCCCACACATTAGGCAATGTATCTCCTCCTCTGCTCTGGTTAGTCGTGGAGAAGTTCCAAAGGTCTGATGAAACAGCGAGGATCTTGAGGGGGTCTGGGATCGTATACAGGCATCTCGTGTGCAAGCGCAACGTGACCAATCAAAGAGATGCTTGTCTGAATTCGGCTCTTTCTCACATCGAAGAACACCGTCTCGAAGGAATAGTGCACTTTGCCGATGAGAATGTAATATATTCAATCCATCTCTTTGATCAAATGAGGCAAATCAGGTACGTTCCTTTTGTCATGTCGATTGTGTTTTTGGATTTAGGTGGAAACTCATTGATTTCTGCTGAGATTAGAAGGAAAAAAGTTTTAGTTGCTGTAGCCTTGGTCACTTCAAATATGTTTGTCATTCTCCTTTGCTTTTGGCAATATGATTCGTATGAAGTGACTCTGTTCTTCACATTAACAGATTGCATAAATGGATTTCAAATCCAAGTGAGATGGTTTTCTGACTTTCTTTTTGTCAAAGAGAAAGTAGTTGTTTGAATGCCATAAGCAGTCAATTGCTTAAATGATGAAGAAAATGAAGTAGCATTTTGTCTATGACTATTAGGAAAGGTTTTCACTGAAATTATACTATGTATTATACTATGATACTTACTGCATCCTTCTTCAGGCGATTCGGTACATGGCCTGTTGCAGTTGTCACTGCTGCTCAGAAGCAGTTATCGTTGGAAGGTCCGGTTTGCAACGGCAGCCAAGTTATTGGATGGCATAAAAACAGAGGGAAACTAACCAGACGATCTCATTCTTTTACAGCGGGATTTGCATTTAACAGTACCTTATTATGGGAACCTAACAGATGGGTCCGCATCAACCCTGCGCCGAAACGAAAACATGGATTGATAGAGGAGGATTCTGAGGTTGCTTTGCCTGTTTATTCTTTGTAAATCATATCTTTGATGCAGAGTTTTCTTTTATGCATGTATATACAAGGGTTGTATTGTTTCAGGAGACTGCTTTTGTGGAAGAACTCTTTGAAGACAAAGCCCAAATGCAAGGTCTAGCAAATAATTGCTCGTTGATTATGGCCTGGCGCCTTGAGATAGAAGCTCCAGGGGTTCTTCATCCCAAGGGCTGGTAAGTTCACACAACATAGTAGCTTCTCAGATGATGTTCATCTTCTTGCTTTTTTTCTATCGATTTAACTTGCCCATTTCTGCATGGATTATCGGATTGTAGAAGTGCTCACTGAAGGAACTTTTATTTGCATTGGAAATTCTGATCAAACATGGTGCGACATCCAACAGACTGTTGTCTCATTGAGTTAGCACTGGACTGCTGCTACATGAATATAATTTTAATTGCCTCAAGATAAAACGAGGCCTGGAGACTATATACTCATCTTCTCACTTAGTTTATCTTCTTGAGCAATTCAATAGTGATTTTGTTCAAGATGGTTCACAAAAGTTGGAGCTTCAGAATTCAGATCCATAGAGTTTGTAAAAATTAGGAAACATGCTTCATTAATCTGTGCTTGCTATGTGGTATAAGTTTATAATATGTTCACAGAATACTTCAGATTCTTGTAACACCTAATTCTTTGTTATTATGTCATATTGGAAAGCCAGGCGTGCAGCGTAACAAGTCCCTATATATACTAGTAACTTTTAAACTTAAACCGATACATGGGGGGATTAAATCACAAGCAATAGAATGTATCAAGTTATAAAGCGACGGCTCTGAATCAGACTCAAAGGAGCTGACCTTTTTCTTTTGAACCAGTTTTGGTATATAATTTTGCAACTTCTGGTTTTCACAAAGTGCACCGAATGATGCATCCACACCCATGAACACAAGTAGAGCAATAAAAGTTCGGAGGAAAGTTTAGTAGTATCAGTTACAAGTCTCAAGGTGTGCCTGATAGAATGAGATTTTTGAACTTTTCATTGGCTGCGACTAAGGCAGCAGCAATTCCAGGTTCATTAGCAGAATGACCAGCATCGGGAATTACCTGTTTTATCATTAAGTAAAAAAAGAGATTAACTAATTAATTTGGTTCATGTCGAGTCATGTGAAAGGCAGCAAGTAAAAAAGCACATCGAAAATGGAATCATGATCCTTATTTAGCTTATTAGAACAGCCATCCTTTTTTCTTTTTCTTTTTTCTTTTTCATTTTTCAAAGAAAGCATATTCTTATTTTACCGAATCCTCTGATAAACTATGTTATGAATGAGAAGAGTAGGCTAACCAAATGGATCGACTGCACTAAATGTGACAAACAAGCTGAGCGTGTATTGATCAAGCTAGACACACACCAGTTGGAAATAAGAAACACAGGAAGGTTGTACTGAAGATAAAGAAGTTTTCAAACCTTGAATTCTGCTTCAGGCCATGCTTTATGGAGATCCCACGCAGACATCATCGGGCAGCAGACATCATACCTACCCTGCCGATCATCAAAATTCAGCTTATTAGAACTCCAATAACCGAGCAAACTGCAGTGCCTTGCGTTAACAGCAATCATAGGAGTATTATGTATTGGTTAGGATAGGGACATAGTGTGCTGTCTGTAAAACAAAGAAACAGCTAAATACATATACCAGTTCGGATCAAATCAAGCTGAGTACTACTTCCTAAATAGATGGAACTGGGTTTAAGTCACACCGACACTAGTGTAAAGTCACAACAGAAATTTCTTCTCAGTTCTACTTGTTAAAACTTCAATTCTAAGGACTGGAAACTGACATGTATATAGGTTTCTCTATCTCTCAATCTCACCTTTTTCCAATCAGTTTTAGGGTCATTGCTAATAACTCTCTAAATAATTTATATGATATGAAAAAAAAAATTTATTTTTTTCAAAATTAATTTCCTTTACAAATAGATCCATGCATGCCAGCTATTTATATATTTACATCAGGTCATGTCACTTTCAAGATTTATCTCATGTGTCAGATCATTTCATCAGGCTGTATCAAATATTGCCAAACGTACTACTGATAACTATCACTTCTTTGTATAATCTTTTAATGAACAAAGGCAATGCTAACTATATAATCATTGATGAACAAAGGCTAATATTTGGTGGGATATTGAAAAAAGAAATATTTACCTGTACAATAACAGTCCTAATATGACGGATCTTATCCACATTATCTAATATGTATGAACCAGAGGGAAGGAATCCCTTGTTTATAAAATAGTGATTCTCAATCCGTGCAAATGCCTGCAGAAAAACACAATAGAAAATGAAAAGGATTAGATAACTTTCCATTGTGAAGTGGCTATCATTGAGAGTTGGGGAAATAATATGTGAGAAGGGTGTATAATTCAATCAAGATTGTAGAGATGCAACAATCAGTTACTAAAGATTTCTTTGACCAAGATGACAATCAGGTGTAGATTGATAAAATGGGAGTAGGTAAGATTATATGCACATGCTCAAACTCAAAGACCATATTACATTATCAGACACGTGATATGAGTTTTCCTAAATCTGTAGTTATATGGAGTTCCGCGTTCAATTAGTTTGGACATAACTAAGAAGAGAGGCTCATCTATGACTACTTTTTACCGAAATATTACACTTGTTAGAAGAAAATGACTTTGATATATATAAATCTTTGATCATTCATCAAATCAATGAAAAATGTCATACCCAAAGCTATTGCATAAATTTAAGAAGTTTTAACAATTTGATATCCACGAATAAATAAACAATGTCAACCTAAACATTGTGAACCTTAGCGAACGACTTTATTTGAAAAACTAAGCCAATTGGCATCATTTGAGACTACCAATTTCTGTTGCTTGATGCGTATATTACTACTACATATGATAGATATGACCAAATATATGTCAGGAAAGAAGTATAGAACTTGCCAATGAGAAAATGTCATCTTCACCCCTTTTGACATTCTCTTGATTTTGTAGAAGATGGGCAGTCATCAATTCCCATGTAGTCCAAATTTTCGCAGCCTTAATCTAAAAGGAAAACAAATTAATGTGCAGTCAGCAGTAATGGAAAATGGAAGGCTAGAAATATAGAGTGTGAATTCTCCATAGCCTAGAGGTATTGCAGCTCAACAAATGCCTAGAGGTATTACCACTCCACAAATATATCAAATTACAAATGTAACCTCCATAATAGGTCAAATTTAACGAAAGAAGAGATTTTAAGGCAAGAAACTAAGGACTTCAACAGCATTTTGGACGAAAGTTAGTTGCTTCTTGTACTTGACACCAACCAGTACACTGTCTCATATCTACTTTCCAGAAATGTCAGATTATTTGTAAGTATAATCCCACTTGGGGATAAGAAATTAAGGTCAACAAGACTTGGTGTTGGATCCATACATGCAACAGAGAAAGAGAGCTTGTAGTAAAGGAAAACGGAAGTAGGGATTGTATGAT
>JBBPFP011232971.1:0-10664 GCA_037974795.1 Kaempferia galanga
GTCTTGTGGTTTAACCCGAGTTAAAAGTTATGACTTTTCAAAGTTTAGGATTTACACAATATATCAAATCGAAGTTCGTTCAGAAATCTACAATTGGTTACAGGGTGGAACTCGTAACGACCCGATTTTAGGATCAAAAAATATCATTTAAATCTTTTTTTGGAAACTCCAAACAATTTTAGTATTAAAAAACAATTCCAGTAGCTATGAAATCGTAGCTGCTATAATTGTGTAGCAGCTACAGAACCGTAGCTGCTACAATTGTGTGGCAGCTTAATTGTTGCAGCTATAGTTTCATAGCTGTTACAATATGCCTAATTTAGGCGAGAGAAAATATAATAATGAGAATAGTACTATAGGACAGTTGTGGAATTTTACAGGGGACGGGCATCCCTTTGATGATTCGGTAAAAAAGGGCACCCTTTTGACTTTTGTCCTTATAGCTCTCTAGTAGAGAACCATTATGAACAATACTTTAGTTGTATTAAGATTTATTTCTTATTATTGATAAGGGAATATACTCTTTGAAATAAAAGTATAAGACATTGATCCTATTTATACTAAGAAATAATAAACTTCTATTTCGTGCATCTGACTTGTTTTGTTATCAAGATCACACATGAAGCTTATATTGTAAATATTTTGTTTTCTTGGTTTGTTAATAAAATCTGCACTGTAGTATTTTCTATTTATCCTATTTTTCTTGTTTGCACAACGTGTCTATTTTTATGAGAAATTTATTTCTTTTGTTCTTTTTTTTTTTGTAGGTTGGTAATGTAGATGCTTTGAGTTGTTATTATGCCCATGGGGAGCAAAATCCTTATTTCCAGAGGCGTAGCTATTGGATGCTGGATCCGTAAGTTCACACCGTATTGAACTTTATATATAAAAACATCAACTACCATGCAAATGTTTTAGATTTTTTTTTTAAAAAGATCAGCCCGGTGCCACAAAGCCACTGTCAATGCGGGAAAGGTCTATTGTACGCAGTATTACCTTGCATTGTAAAAGACTGTTTTTGCGACTCAAATTTATTACAACTAGGTCACATGACAACAACTTTACTATTGTACCAAGGCTCCCTTTCAAATGTTTTGGATTTTGATTCACAATATATTGCAAGTGACTCTTTAAAATCCGTTTAAGTTCTAGCGAACTCTTGCCATATTAGACAAACCTCCTGCCATGATAGTTGCTCTTATAATTCTAGTTTTAGTGTATGAAATTAACTAGATAACTTGCCAATCATATGCAAGATTTTATCTCCATAATATATGTCCTTTAAGCATCTAGATTTTTGGATGTTGACTATTGTAGTAATCTTTGTATTTATGTTTTTTTCTCTTTGAAAAGTAATTTTCTTTTCGTGCTTCACGGCAATGTACCTAGACAGCTTAGCTTATGCACTCATGTCAATATAATACAAGTACAATGTAGAGTTTAACGGATATGTGTTTGACTTAGCTGATCCAAATTCAAAATCAGTAAGCTCTAACCTTGAGGCTGCTGCCTCTCTCATATAATTAGATAGATAAAAGGAGTTTAAACATTGAACAATATGCACTAACAAGACTATCCATGCTTGCTCTCAAGTTGAAACAGTGAAATTCACAAATGTGATAGTCCTACATAAAAAAGGGCAGTCCAGTACACGAAGCTCCTATCAATGCGGGATCTCGAAGAAGGATTGTACCATATTGGGTCTATTGTGTGCAGTTTTACCTTGCACTGCAAGAGGTTGTTTCCACAACTCGAACCCGTGACATCTAGATCACACAACAACAATTTTACCGTTACGCCAAAGCTCCCCTCCATGATAGTCCTGCATAATAAATAATTAAACATCCAGTAGTTGAAAGTATTTAAGTTCTTCAATTCTTTTTACTATTAGATTTTGTATCCCTTTATCAAATGTTGTCCTCTTTTGTAGGATAACCATATTTCAACAATTATGATATTCGTTAATGTGAACTTGCCAATCTACCATTATTGTTTCTAATACTCAAACACTTTATTTACTTCCTCAATACTCGTGTTGGATACCTACACAAACATTGCCACTGAGTGAACACTCCATATTTCTATTACCCCAAATCTTAAATCCTAAAACCCTGAATCCTAAATCCTAATATATGTGCTTCTAGCTAGTCCATACAACTGCTATTCAACGTTAAATTCATTAATTTTTCTCGATGTAGGTGTAACACATGGTATTTGATTAATGTTTGCAAATGTCTATTGTGGATATTGACAGGATACCATTTAAACATTAATATTCTTCTAGATATTTTCAAACTATTTACCTATTGTTAATAGACTTAAGTACTTTCTGGTATAATTGTTGTAATGTACTTAAATATTTCTTTTCAGGGAGTATGAACACATTGTTCTTGTTCACTACAGAGAAGTGGATGAGGTTTGTTACTCAAAGTCTTTTCACTCATTATGTTGTATTTGCAAAAGATCAAAGAATAAATGATAGAAAGAATGTTAAATGATAGAAGAAGGCACATTACTAAGACAAGATGATATTTAATGTTCTGCAACGTGCCAATTGAGTGCTGCATCTGGTCATCACCATTTTATTTTTTTGTCACCCAGGGAAGATATGTTTCTGGATCAACCTCAAACTTCTCCATTGAGTCTTATTCAAATTTAAATTATACTTCAACAATTATTAACGCAGATGAAGGCTATATGTCTGGAACTACTGCATTATATGAACCATCTCAGAGCACTTATAGTCAAGGATCAACAGAAGAAATCAATTCTAAGTTTGTCTTAGAGAACTTTGATGCGAACCACCATAATAAATTTGAAATATTAGAAAGTTCTGATAAAAATTCACAGCCAGAAGTCAACCATTTACTGCGGAATCTTGAAGCACAGCTCAGTTTGGATGATGATGATGATAATTCCATTTACGTTAAAGAAAATCTACTAGAGTACCCTTGTGAGAATGATGATATACAAGTCCTAGAAGATTTTCCTAATGGAGAAACAGTGGTTTCTTTAGCACATGAAAATCTTCTCCTAGGATCAGATAGAGAACATCGAGTTAATGAAGTTGGAAAGCAGCAAAATTATGCCACTGTTCAGCTGCCAAAAATTTCAGGTAGTTTTGTAGATCCATCAATTGCTAAATTATTTGTCATGTTGTTTGAGATTTTATATATTCTCTCAACCTTCTGGTTTATGCTTTTATTCTGCATGAATGCTTTTTTGCAGCACATGAAAATTCCACAATAAGAGAACCAGAAATTTAATTGTAAGTTCTGTGTCCTTGGTTCAACTGTCAATCTAAATATGTTAATTGTTGAATGACATGTCAACCAGAACATTGACTTAGTTGTATCCATTGCCAGACTGACATAGATGAAGCTACAGATTTATTCATTATATTATAAATTATAAATTTAGGTAATAAAGGGGGGAGCTCGGTGTACGAAGCTTCCGCTAATGTAGGGTCCTGGGGAATTTTACGCAGTCTCATTCTACATTGCAAAAGGATATTTCTGCGGCTCGAACCGGTGACCTCCAAGTCACAAGGCAGTAACTTTACCGTGTTAGATATATACTTTCGGAATGAATTTTGTGGATGGAAAACAAGTTAAATTTTCCTCTGCGTTGCTTCCTCTAAGATGTGGTGGAAATGGAAGAAAACAAGGTTTTTGAGGTGTCGAATGACTAATTACTCAAATACCTTTTTTATTGGGCGAATTACACCTTATATTGATTTCTTATGAACTTCCTTTCCAATCCTCCAAAGACTATGAATTGCAACACTTTTTGTACCTGCAACCACACCACCCCATTTTTCTCTGGCAACATAATGCCCACAAAGACACTGACTGAATGGTACTAAAACCATTCAGATATATTCAAGTTTTTTCATATTTCTTACCTGCCTTCCAAGTAAATAGAGGAACTTCAACATAAATTTTCATCCTCTCAATTAAACAATCCTTATTGATTCTTCCTTTCCTTTCTACCTTTTAGGCCTACTCTACCTTTCATCATTTTAAGTAATTGAGCATTAGTGATATTTGACTATAGTTTTTAAAGCATTATCAGTTGAGTTCCTCTGTGAAAGAACCCCACTACATTCTCAATGACAGAAATGACATCAATCACCTAACAGTGAATTCACTGATAACTGTGGTTGTTGTTGTTGTTGTTGTTGTGTCAATAATTCTTCTAGAGTCGCACATTATTTTAAATATTATTTTTGGTGTATTACAAACTGTTTCCATATGCTTGTCATAACAAGTAGTCCTGAGGGCATGCAAACATTGCACCGTGAAGCATCTTAGTTCTTATTTTCATAACATTTGACAGTAAATTAAATATCTGCAATCTTCCCTCCAGGTGACCATGAATCACAACAAAATCAACCATTATGCTTGGATTCTCCTTCATGGACAGATGTACTTCAGCTAAGCTCAAAATCTGCAGGGATGGAGTCCCATGGAAGAAGTTCCAATTTCTTGGTCTGCAATGGGATTCCTGATTCTTCATTTCCTAGAGTAAGCGCACTTGAAATTGGGTTTTGTCAACGATTTTATTTCATGAATCAGTAAGGAATAAGGATCTTAACTCTCTTAGTTTGTTTGATATGGAACATAGATTTATGCTGCCTCTCAAGGAGTTTTTGGTTCATAAAATAACCAAATATAGCTATTCTATTACATTTATTTGTTTGACAATTCAAAAGGCTTCAGTATGTCATATTGTTTCCCCAGGCTCATCATTTTTTTCTGTACTTGTAGCGTTCGAAAGTTTTGTCAGTGAAAATTAAGTGTTTGGTATGATTTCTAGTTTCTGATCAATACCTTTCTTTTGGAATAATATTCTTATTTGTGTTCCTTTACAGGATACGTTGCCTACGTTTTCAGGCAGAGAGAATATGTCCATATATTCCTTTGGTGCAACTGAAAATTTGAGTTCTTGTACAGCAGAAGATAAACCAAATGGTCATGAAATTTCTGAGAGTGATTTATGTCTCCAGCTATCTGCTACTAGAAGATTTCTTTTAGGTTCCAAGGACTCGATTGAGTCACCTAGCGCTATTTCCCAACTCAAAATGTTTGGAGAACACCATTCATCTGCAGAAGGTACTTTTGAAGTAAATGGTAGAAAAGAAAATAGCTCTGATTGGATTGAAACTATCCCCATAGCTCTGGGAAACAATACAAATTCAGCAGATTTCTCTAGCATTTTTTATCATAGTCAATTTGGAGCTTCTCTTGCAACAGATTTAAGTTCACAGAAACGTCGTTTCAGCATATGCGAAGTTTCTCCAGAATGGGCATTTTCTTATGAGAGCACCAAGGCACACTTTTTTCTCTAGATTTTCTTTATTGCTGAACATGTTACTGATACCTGATATGAACTAGTGTTAACTGATGATTATATAGATAAATAATAAAACTTGTTGGTTAATAGGATCAGAACAAAAAACAAATGATTTCCATATCTTATTCTCCCATGTTTCTAATAATTATATTGTCAAATATGCAGAACTACTTTTCTTTTAAAATACTTGAACTATAAAGAGATCCATTTCAAGTTTATGCAGCTTTCGTTATTCTATTGAACTCAGTTATCATCAGTTATATTTTGACACAACAATTTGGTGTTCAGGTTATTATTACAGGAGAGTTTCTCTGTGATCCACTGGAGTCTTCCTGGGCAGTCATGTTTGGTGACATCGAGGTTCCACTTGAAATTGTCCAAGAAGGTGTACTGCGTTGCCAGGCTCCTCGACATAGTACTGGTAAAGTTACTCTGTGTATCACATCTGGGAACAGGGAGTCCTGCAGTGAGGTGCGACAATTTGAATTTCGTGCTAAGTTAACCACTTCTAGCTATATAGATCATTTATCGATTGTTGGTACTGCAAAAGATTCTGAAGAAATATTGCTCCTTGCTAGACTTTCTCAAATGCTACTGTGTGAATATGATAATTCAACAATAGAAAAAAGTCCTATCGACAATCAAGTAGGGAAGTCTAGAAAACTTAAAGCGACAGATGACCATTGGAAGCAAATTATTGAGGCACTCAAAATTGGTTGTGATAATTCATTAGATTCCAAAGAATGGATTATGCTAGAACTGTTAAAAGATAAGCTGCTGAACTGGTTGTCGATGAAACATCAAAACAACAAACAAGCAGACCATTTGCTATCCAAGAAAGAACATGGCATTATACATCTTATTTCTGGTCTGGGATACGAGTGGGCTTTGAATCTTATTCTTGAGCATGGTGTTGGCATAAATTTCCGTGATGAAAATGGATGGACGGCACTCCATTGGGCTGCATACTATGGCAGGTAACTTAAATTGTTTCGTGTAAGCATTTATTGGCGATGAGGACTTAGTGTGTCAGCTCTTTGGCCTGTGCTTACTTTTTGGACCACGTATAATCTTGTTCCATACAGCAATGTTTCCTTTCTTTGCACAAATAATGATTTAGTCAAGTTTCCTCGACAAATAAGAAACTCTCTTTTACATCCAACATTTTGATAACATTTAAAATTATGGATTATCTGCTGATATAGGTGAAACTGTTTTACTTTGCAGAGAGAAAATGGTTGCTGCACTTCTTGCTGCTGGTGCATCTGCTGAATTAGTCACAGATCCCACTGCACAAGATCCAGTCGGGAAAACACCAGGATTCCTAGCATCTGCTAGAGGCCACAAGGGTCTTGCTGGATATCTCTCAGAAGTTGCTCTAACTAGTCATCTATCTTCTCTCACTATAGAAGAAAGTGAGATTTCCCAAAGAGCAGTCGAAAGCATATCTCAGAGGAGTGTCAAAAAACATGGTGGAACTGAAGACGAACTTTCGCTGAAGGATTCTTTAGCAGCCGTAAGAAATGCAACTCTAGCTGCGGCACGCATACAAGCTGCCTTCCGTGCGCATTCTTTTAGGAAGAGGCAGCAAAAGACTGCACTCAGTTTGAGTTGTGATGATTATGGCATGACTCCAGGAGATATACGAGGCCTATCAGCTGTGTCAAGGCTTCATAGGCCTTCTTTGAGTTCACAAGATCAGAATTTCGATAGAGCAGCTGTATCTATCCAGAAAAAGTACCGGGGCTGGAAGGGGCGGAGAGATTTTCTTACTCTCCGCCAACATGTAGTGAAGATACAGGTTTGCTGCTTTTCTTTTAGTTCAGAGTATGCTTACTTGATATTGCTATGCAAACATAGATGTGGCAATTCATGCCTTTTCAATTCTTGCATTCCTGTCACAAATTCTTCAACAGAGTTGTGAGATTACAATTTCTTGCTGGCATAAACTTTCTTTGCAATTTTTTGACCAATTAGCATGTTGCTTTACAAAGATAAAAATTATCCACCAATTATTATTATGGTTTTGGTCTTTGGTCTATGTTGACAGGCTCATGTAAGAGGTCATCAGGTAAGAAAGAAGTACAAAGAAATCTTATCGACCGTTAGTGTCTTCGAAAAGGCTATATTACGGTGGCGTAGGAAAGGAGCTGGTCTACGTGGGTTTCGAGCTGAACCAGAAATGACCGATGAAGACGGCGACGATGACGACATAGCTAAGATTTTCAGGAGGCAAAAGGTGGACGGAGCTGTTGAAGAAGCAGTCTCGAGGGTTCTATCCATGGTAGAATCGCCCGAAGCAAGGCAGCAGTACCGGCGCATGCTTGAAAGATATCACAAAGCAAAGGTTTGCCAAGTAGACAATCAGATGCATGTATATTGAATATAGATTCAATTTCTTCTCCATTTATCATCTAGATTTGGAACTTTCTTTGATCTTATCATGCCTCTAAATTGCTGGTTTTTATCGTGCACGATTAATGACAGGCGGAATTGAACAATTCAGATGAAACCGCATCAGGATTTGAAGACGACTCTGAACTTGTCGATACCGACTTTATCTACGGACTGACATAGATCAAACATCTACTTTACTATCTAGACGAAGATGCATTTTCGAGAATGTTAATACTTAACTTTCCATATGATTTCATGGTATTTAACAGTCTACAGATATAGTTTGTTGTAAATTATTTACACTTATATTTCTCAATGCAGTGTATTTGTTATAGGAGCTATGTCGATATATCAGATATTCAGATGTTATAATCCGGCTAATTATAGACTAATTATAGACTATCCGACTAATTTATTAAATAAGTTTATATTTAGAGCTCGAACTTCAATAATTTTTTTTAAATCTTAATTTATTTTAGGCTTAGTTTTATTTGATTTAGCTTGATTATTTTATCAAACAAACTTAAACTTGAACATCCTAAAACTGGACTTGCCCCCGAGACTATGTTGCAATGGTAAGGGCACTTCGAGTCCTAGCTGCGGCGTATTTGTAGAAATTTTACCTCTAAATGGGATTCGTAAGTGGGGTCAGGCCAGCCACCCCAGGGATAGTTAATAAGAGGCTAACTGAATTTATCATCCTAAAATTGGACTCGATTTAGATGGTTTATAACCCTACTCGTAGTCAGCCTTGGGTTCTCCTTTGGGTTTTCAATCCAAATAGTCCATTAAATTAAATTGGACTATTTCGGTTCAATTTATTAGAAAGTTTTTTTCACTAAAAAAAATAATTATTTTAGTTAAATTAGTTTTATTTTAATTATGAATTTTAAAAATTAATTAAATTGATTTTTTATTAAATAATAAAAACTAAAATTATTAAGATGTTTTAATTTTAATAAAAAACAATTTTTATTAAAATTTTTATTTAGAAAAATTAATTAAATTGATTTTTTTATTAATTTTATTTGTTCAGTTTTAATAATAAGAATCTCGATTAAGCCAAAAAATAATAATGGAATGTTCAACGTCACGTGCTCAGGAGTTTCAAATTAATTATCGATAAAATAATAATAGTAATAATAATTTAATATAATATTTTACAAATTATTAATATTGGTAATTTACGGAATTTAAGATGGAAATGAGTACCCTATAATAATTCTAATTTGAGATATAAAAGTTTGATGACGCATGGTTATGACGTGGCAGTGCAAATGGGTCAGGATGGGTTTGCCACGTAATTTGATATATAAAAGAAAATTTATAATTTATTAAATATTTTATATAATAATAAATTATAGGTTACGCCATTCTGATTCCCAACTTCGCCGACTGACGAAGTCACGGTCGCGGAACCCTAGCAGAGGCTTTCTCGTCCCGCGAAACCCTACTCCGGCGTTCGAAGGCGCCCCCACTCCGCGAAGAGCCTTAGCGGCGTTCCACTCGCGAAGAAGGCGTCCCCGGCGCGGCTTTCCCGACTCGCGATCGCGAAGAACCCTAGCGGCATTCTTCACAGGTATTTATTTGATTAACAATAAGATTTTGGGATTTTTTTTTATCCAGCACAGATCCGTTTCTGTCTGGTTGGTCGTCGTGGAACCTAGACCTTGAACTGTTGTTTGTTTCCCCATGAAAGACCGTGTTTCTAAACTGAGCATTTCTCCTTGTTTTCTTCCTTGGATATCTCCGGTGAATTTCTTTGTTCTCTATATTTAGTGTATTCCTAGATCTAGGCTTGTTTGTTTTAGCATTGTTCTGTGCCCTTTTATACTTACAGCAAAGCTATTGAGTATGACAATGAATGATGTAATTTCCTTGACTCGGTGATCATGTAGTTTTGATTTAGTTATGTTCTGTTTAGTTCTTGCTAGTTTGCTTCATACCATGAAATAATGATGTATCCATTGATGCCCATGTTAGTACTTTGATATTTTCCTACCAACTATCTCTTGGTTCAGGGATAATGGTAAATCTTGCAATTTGTAAATTGAACCTAAAGACTTAAGGAATCATTTTTAAAATGCCACCTAGCTGGATGAAAGATTCACAGCACTATGAGAATTTGAAAGAATGGCATTTTCTTTGCTTGTGCTTCATTTGTCTAATCTGCATTTTTGAGCCTTTTTATTCTTCTTTATCTTTATGATCAGGCTCAACTAACAGTACAGCCAAGCAAATAAGAACAATCTTTATCTTTATGACTTCACATGCAACAGGATACACACAACTCCAAAATAACTAATCTACTGTCCACACATGTAGAAATCAGCACAACCACCAAACCAGAACAAAACAGCCAAGCAAACAAGTGCAGGTCTCCACTAGCAACAAATTACCCAAATTCAGAAACAAACATATCCAAGATCTTTTTGTATCTAAAAGATTGAAAGCAAAACACAATCCTAGCTCACCAATCTCAAATTAGTAGAAATCTAGGGGGGAAATAAACAGGACAATCTACCTCAAAACTTGAGAAGGCGATGTTTTCTAGGCTGTAAAGTGGTTGTCTTAATAATTTCCTTTTGATTTCAGACCTTAATCCAGCTTTAAACCTTGCAAGAGTTTGTCTAGGATCTTCAACAATTTGGCTCCTTTAACTCATCGAACTTTTGCATATACTCAGCCACATACAAGTGATTTTGCTTTAAACAAATACTTCTCTCGTAACTTGGCTTTCATCTCCTGCCATGAGTTGATTGGTGGTTGCCCTAATCTCCTTATGTCTACTTTAACACCAGTCCACCATATTTTTGCTAAACCCACGAGCTTCATTTGAGCAAACCTTACACCTCGATCATATGACATGTCATACCAATCAAAATATTCTTCTATTGCTGCAAGCCAATCAA
>JBBPFP011233287.1:0-10661 GCA_037974795.1 Kaempferia galanga
GTTTTCGATCCTACAATTCCAACCCAAAGGATCACCTTTGAAAATTCAGAACGCCGCTCTGCTTCACCAGCATAGTGATGCAATTAAGTGTCGAGTGTTTTTGACCATTCTTTCTGGCTTATCATAAAGGTGGTTCGACTGACAATCGGTCAGATCTATCACGTATTTCAAGAGTTCAAAAACACTTTCCTACATCACTTTACTAGTAGCATGAAATACTAAAAAGCCAACCATACTCTGTTCGCACTCCAGCAAGGAGCCAAGGAGTTTTTGTGCATGTACATCAAGCATTTCAACCAAGTGGCGTTGGACGTTATGACCGCAACTTCATAGATATTAATAAGTGTCTTTTCCCAAGGCTTTTTAGAGGGAGAATTCTTCCGAACCCTCATCGGGAAGCCCGCTAAGGACTTTGACGACTTGTTAGAGAAGGCAGCCAAATACATCAATGTATAGGAAGCTCAAACTACTCGGAATAAGGAAGTAATACCTAAACTCCGACTCATCAGGCCGATCAGAGATTGCCACCGCTCCCAGAGCATCCCAGAGAGCCCAGACAGAACCTACCGCCTATCTAAGGAGCCCGAGTGGCACAACGCGTTGAAGTCATTTGGGCCCCTCCTAACAAGTCTGCCTAGTCGGGTAATGATGCTATAGTTAGACTCTCCAATAGATAACCAAGAGATCTAAGATTCGAATCTTAGCTGCGGTGCATTGTAAACATTTCCCCTTTAGTGAGAATAGTGCTTAAGAATGCTAGTCGTTTGGATGTGCATCTATTAGCGATTTCCGATTTATCCTGGTAGTCGGTGGAAAACTTCCGTAGCATCTATTAGCGATTTCTGATTTATCCTGGTAGTCGGTGGAAAACTTCCGTAGAGTTGGAGAGGTTACCTCCGAGATTAGTCGGTTTGAAAAGCTGGATGCCTGAATTACCAAAAAAACTCCACAAGTTATTCCCACGGAATAAGTAGATGTTCATTGCATAAAGCGTTGCTACTAGGAGATCTAGAGGTCAATTTTTGGCGGGGAACTGCTTGCCAAATTCTTGCCCTCCCCAAGCTCTCCATGATTTACCTCTCTATAAATGACTTTGAGACCGATTGTGCGGGGAGCCTGGGGTCAACGTATGACCTTTTGCCACCAAGAAGTCCCACGAATTGACGCAGTTGGTATATACATAAGTGGTAACTATAATAGGTCTTAGAGTCAATTCCTAACGGATACACAATACTTCATTGGGTGTTACCTCCAATATTAAATGGGCGTTGTGCTAGGGTGAATACCCTCGTGATTTATCCTCTTATAGAGAAGTTCTTATTATAGCAACTACGACCATAACTGTTACAATATTATGTAATTATTATTTTATAACTGGTGTAATAATTATAATACAACTGTTAACAACTGTTATAATATGAATATTATTAATGAGTTGAGAAAAAATAATATTCCTTTTTTTCTCATAGTAAAAGGAATTTAATATTTTATTTTGATATTTTTAAAAATTATAGAACTTTTTTTTTTGTTTACAATAAGGAATTTGATTTTTTTTCAAAAAGTATTGCTTTTGATTTTCACCGTTCTTCTTAATTTTTGCCCATTTAAGAGAAAAATGTGGAGATTTAAGGAGGCAAAAAAAGAGGAGTTTTAAAATTTTAATAGGGGCGTTCTTTGAAATCAATGAGCCAATGTAGCAAATAGTAGGGTTATTTGTAAAATTTTGTAAAATTTACTGTTAATTCAACGGCTGGTAATTAAAATAGAAAACCCTTTTTTTCTTTATTTTGGTCTCTTTTTTTTTTCTTGATCGACTCCTCCGAATCGTCCGCCCACGCTTCATTCCCGTAACCGTCGCCGGCGATCGATCTCCTCCGCCAACGCTACCGCTGCCACCACCGCCACTGCCCCTATCAATGGCGGAGGAACTCGCCGGCACGGGCGCCGCCGCTTCCGATCCGGACGGCGTCCGCATGACCTGGAACAATTGGCCCCGCACAAAGGTGGAAGCGAGCAAGTGCATCGTCCCTATCGCGGCCTCCATCTCCCCGATCCGCCCCTCCCCTACCCTCCTCGTCCTCCCTTACCACCCTCTCCGATGCAAACCGCCGTGCTTCGCCGTGCTCAACCCCTTCGCTGTCGTCGACTTCGCGGCCAAGATCTGGATCTGCCCTCTCTGCTTCACCCGCAACCATTTCCCCCCTCACTACGCCGGAATCAGCGAGAACAATATGCCCGGCGAACTCTATCCCCAATGCACCACGGTCGAGTATGCTCCCCCACCCCTTGACCACCCGTCGTCCCCTACGCCGCCCCCTCCCGTGTTCCTATTCGTGATCGACACTTGCATCATCGAGGAGGAGCTCGGGTTCCTCAAGTCGGCCATGCGTCGTGCCATAGGCCTGCTCCCTGATAATGTGCTCGTCGGGCTGCTTATGTTCGGCAGAATTGTCCAACTTTACGAGCTAGGGTTCACGGAAGTCTCCAAGATCTACGTGTTCAAAGGGACCAAGGAAATTCCCAAAGAGCAGATTTTGGATCAACTCGGGCTATCTACTACCAATGTCCGGCATGGTGCTGTAATTGGAGCTCCAGGATATCCCAAATCGCCGCAGAGTAATGGATTTCATCCATCTGGTTCGGTTAATAGATTCCTGCTTCCGGCGGCGGATTGTGAATACGCTTTGAATACTGTGAGATCCTCGTCTATGCAAACAAATTTATGTAACTATTCCTCTTAACTTAATCTTCTTGTTTTTTTTTTTTCCTTTTGCAGTTGTTGGATGAGATGCAGACGGATCAGTGGCCAGTCGAAGCAGGGAGTCGTTCTCTACGTTGCACTGGGGTGGCTCTAAGTGTTGCCGCTGGCCTCCTTGGAGCATGCATGCCTGGTACTGGGGCTCGTCTAATTGCTTTGGTCGGTGGACCATGCACCCAGGGCCCTGGAATGGTAAATATTATTATGTTTTTTCACTTCGTACATTTTTTAAACTTTTGTAGTTATTGGATTTCCTATCCCTCATCCAATTTATCTTGTAATCATACATATTGATTGAAGATCTATATAATGTAGTTTTTGATAAGATGCAACAAAAGAAAGGAGGGGAAAAAAAAAATGCAATGTACTCAGTTATCACATTTCATTTTGTCCATATATCTGGTTCCCTTGATATTTTAATTTGATCGCTCTCACCATTCTATAGAATCAACCATCCCAATTATATAATTACTTTCATTGCAGTTTTACCCAGCACATTATACAGCTTAAAGTCTTGTATTAGGCCTAATTTGCATCTTTGAGATTTCAGTGGAGTGTGTGTATATATATAGATATAGTTGAGGAATTCATTTTTTTTGGGTGTGTTATACCCTCTTGCTTCAGTTATTTCATCAAGAGCTTCTCTGGAAATATTATGTTCATTTTCCTTGATTGTGCTATTTGATATGCAGATTGTGTCAAAGGATCTGTCAGATCCCGTGCGATGCCACAAAGATCTTGATAAAGATGCAGCTCCACATTTTCACAAGGCTGTTAAATTCTATGATAATTTAGCCAAACAACTGGTTAACCAGGGCCACGTATTGGACCTATTTGCTTCTGCCCTTGATCAGGTCTGAATCACATGGTTCACACTTTTCCTGTATTGTAGTAATTGTTTTGCCTCAGCTAATAAACTTCTCTGGTTGTAGTTGTTATAATGGCTAAATTCAGATAAGATTTTTAGCTGTGGTAACAGATTTGATTTTGCTTTCACTATTCAAGCATATGTACAGGTTGGAGTTGCAGAGATGAAAGTAGCAGTTGAAAGGACAGGCGGGCTTGTTGTTCTTGCAGAAAGTTTTGGCCATCCAGTTTTCAAAGACTCATTCAAGCAAATTTTTGAAGATGGAGAGCAGTCTCTTGGCCTTTCTTTTAAGTAATTTTCTTGCATTTTTGGAGTCTTGTGTGACTGTTCTGTACTCAGGTTAACTAACTGAAAATTTAGATTCTAATACGACCTGTCATATGTACTAACAAAATCTAATGTAGTAATTATGTGTAAGGTTTACTAAAGAAGCTAAAATAACAACAGTACCATCTGGGAGCAATTGGATGTAGTTCAAATAGTTAAACTATTTTATATTTTTAGCCCATACAAGTTTATTCTATTAGTTCTATGGAATCTTAAGTGTAGTAAGTTATATAGATGTGGCGCAGACTAGGTGGAAACTATTCAACAGATGCCAAATATTCTTAGCTAATGGGCAATATTCTTCACTAAAATTTTCCTGTTTTATCCACATTACTGATGCACCACTTTTAATATGATGTCATCTTCATTATCTTCTCTTTGACTTCTATTTCCTATATGGTTAATTCATACAATTGCATGTTCCCTGTAGTGGCACACTTGAGATCAACTGCTCAAAGGATATCAAAATTCAGGGAATTATTGGACCATGTACTTCTCTAGAGAAGGTTGTTGTAAATCTCAATGTTATTTATCAATCAGCACAAGATATATAATTAACATTCTCAAATTTTCAAATTGATTCCTAACTTTGTAACATTTGCAGAAGGGAGCTCTTTGTTCTGATACAGTTGTAGGTCAAGGAAACACAACTTCATGGAAAATGTGTGGCCTTGATAGGAGCACTTGTTTAACAGTATTCTTTGATATTTCAACTACTGAACGGTCAAACCAATCTGGAATTTCCAATCCACAATTATATATACAGTTTTTGACAAAGTATAGTATCTTGTTTTTTTTTTTTTCCTTTACAATGCCATAAGTTGATGTTGTGATCTAAACATCAGATGAGTGATCCTTGCAGTTACCAGGGCCCTGAAGGTCAAATGAGGT
Organism: Kaempferia galanga; assembly: GCA_037974795.1. NCBI lineage: Eukaryota > Viridiplantae > Streptophyta > Magnoliopsida > Zingiberales > Zingiberaceae > Kaempferia > Kaempferia galanga. Next base: position 4,845 of record JBBPFP011233287.1, read on the forward strand.
TACGTGTTACAACTGTTACCAGAAAATGGGCAGATAGTTCTAACACAGAGGTTAGTCAAAATTCACAAAATTGTTTGCATATATGCCTGAAAATCCTTACTTTCTAAAGTTTGATTTAACATTGTTATGAAGTGGCCATCTAGTTATTTCCATCTTATTAATTTGTGAATGTAACTTTTTGTCAGAAAATAAGTTGATGTAAAGAATAAATCTCCTTAAACCACTATCAACAAAGTGAATATAGAATATAGTTGCAAAAAGAGACTCTTGCTGCAACTCCTTATTCCTCACTGTTAGTTTATATCTAGTTGCTTGATTTTTTAATGCTGCCTCGTACAGGAATTGGTTCAAGGATTTGACCAGGAAACAGCTGCAGTTGTTTTGGCAAGATTCATCTCCTTGAAAATGGAAATGGAGGTAAGATACAGAAATTTTAGATATGCAACCAAATGTTTACAACATGATATTCATTATTTGTTTTATTGTTTGTCATGATATATGGTGGTATTTATAGTTCACAGTTCAATGAGAACATCAATTATACCTATACCAGGATATTTGTTTTTCAACTAATTGTAATCTATTGGTTGTTTTTCACCTTTCACTATCCGCCTTTGCTCAAGATTTGGTGATTATCGAAGGGACGACCCTGCTTCATTTACATTGAATCCAAATTTCTCAATACTTCCACAGTTCATGTTCAACCTGCGGCGCTCACAATTTGTACAGGTATCTGGATTCCTTACAATATAATTTCATATCTGTGATTCTTTTTTGACATTTGCACCTGCAATATTTCTTTTTTGCAATTTTTTCTAAATTTCTTTTCGCAATTCTTCCGTCAGGTTTTTAACAACAGCCCAGATGAAACAGCTTATTTCTGCATGATGTTGAATCGTGAAAGCATCACTAATTCAGTTGTCATGATACAGCCTTCACTTCTTTCATATTCTTTTAACTCGCCTCCTGTTCCTGCACTATTGGATGTGGCATCTATATCTGCAGATCGTATACTTCTGCTAGATGCTTACTTCAGTGTTGTTATCTTCCATGGTATGACCATTGCCCAATGGCGCAATATGGGTTACCAAAATCAGCCCGAGCATCAGGTAATTAGATTATACACAAGCATTTCTATTGATCTGATCATTAAAACTTCGACCTTTTTGAAGTTAGAATAAATAAAGAAAAACAGTACTAAGCAAAAGGATAGGGGCCTATTCTCTTATGATGTTCTACATTAACCGAAAGCAAACTAAGAATTATCTCTACCAATATTGTTTAGTGCAAGACTGGAAAAAAATTCAGTCTATCGCTGAACTATCAAGAACTTTTCAGACTGATACTACTACAACCATGCGAACTATATGGGATTAACAACCGAAGAAGACTGATCAGGTTGGGTGAGTCGAGCTAGGATAAGGGGTACCGACTTCTATTCTATTCCTAATCTACTCCATTCGCTGTGGGAGCACATCTTAAGTTCACAGCCTGACTTTCATCTCCTCTAGGAATTTATTATGTGTACTTGAGATATTTCAATGCCTGTGTGACCGATCAAGTCGATGCTTGTCATAGTTATAACAATTAGGGATTACAGGCTCGTTTTTTAAATGATACTTAATGTCATCCTTTCAGTTTTCTTATTCCATCAGAGCCAACCTTGGATCCTGCATGTCTAGTAAATCATACTTGAGGACGACGTGAAATCCTCACATGAATGTATTTGTTTTCCTAGATAGATTAGTATAACTATAATCTATTACATTTGCTTCTACCATCCACAGGCATTTGCCCAGTTGTTACAAGCTCCTCAAGACGATGCCCAGACGATCATCAGAGAGCGTTTTCCTGTTCCAAGATTAGTCGTTTGTGACCAACATGGCTCCCAGGTTTGTTGCTATTTGCCTTCTACAATGTCAAAATTTTCTCTCCTACACTGTATGTTGTTATTTTGCCATCACTGTATTCCTGGATATTTCCTATACTTTTACCTAGCATAATCAGATTGGAACCGAAGAAAGACGTGGAATCAGATCTTGCATCCCATACATTTATGAAAATCGTTTGTTTGAAACTGAAAGAATGAAAATTCTACAATCTCCAAAATTTTGAACTAGGAAATTCTTGTAGAACCCATAAGCTCACCATCTTATTAATATCACTCAATTTTACGTAATCGAGTTGAGAAAAAAATATAGAAGAAACACCGTGGGCCTATAGATACAGGGGCCAAAGTTCTTTCCTGATTTAGGCAATTCATTTAACTGTTAATAGTAAACCCTTTCCCGTTTGATTCCTTTTATAGTCCAATTCAAGTTTCCCCCTTGAATACAACTGCAAAAAGTTAACTCAATTCATGGTTTTTCAATCTCCGCAGGCAAGATTCTTGTTAGCTAAGTTGAATCCATCTGCCACATATAACTCTAGTCATGAGGTGGCCGTGGGCTCTGATATCATCTTCACCGACGATGTTAGTCTTCAAATATTCTGCGAGCATCTTCAGAGGCTAGTTGTTCAGTCATAACAGCATTGACCACCAACTGGATGCCTGCCTTTCTTAAATGCAGTAAGCGAACTTGGATCACTTCTTAGTTATTTGGTTCTTCAACACTTAAATCTATTGTTTCCCATCAAGAATAAGCCGCCATGCTTCTTGCTGTTACTCTAGCTTTTCTCAGTCAACTTTATTGTATTTTCACCTTTTGCTTCCTTCACATATTCTATATCAATCATCCTAATTTGAATTTAGTTATGTACAATATATAATGTATTAAGTATGGCAATATGTGTTAAATTTAGAAGGGAAATTTTGGGGCAACTGTAAAAGTTGTTGGCATATGATCTCAAAGTCACATGTTCATGCCTCGAAAACAACCTCTTGTAAAATACCAATCATTCTTTGGAATTTTTAAGATTCCGCATTGACGGAGGTCTTTTTTGTTATGATGTTAAAATGAGTTATGGATCTGCCAAAAGGCGGGGACAATGGATAGAGAGATTCAAACTAAAGCGACCATCCAAACAAACACAAACATGATGTTACATTAGAGTCTAAGCGCACAACTCATTTGTAACTGCACCAATTTAGCACTGGTATAATTCAAACATGGGGGAGGAAAACACGGATGGAAGCTTCGAAGCAGCTATAGTTCTTATAATGAACAAAAGCTCCAAAGAAATGTTTGGCTCTAATTACTGCAACCTAAACACATGCTTTAGCATGCTTCGACCATGGAAGAAGAAACGGGAAGGAACGCTTTCGAGCAGTTTTGGCTGTGCTACATGTACATGCATATGTGAATTGTGATGGTTAAGCAACATTTGTTTCTCAAGGCACAAAATGAAGCCAACATATAGCAGCTCCAATTATTGAATGGCAAAGGCTATTGTCCAACAGAAGCAACGGCTACTCTGATTCAGTCTCTGGCCTTTTTGGTGGATCCAATTCCAAGTAGTAGAACGGTTCAGTTGGCTCCTCCCTGCAAATAGGGAGACATGTATAAAACCGAGCTCATGTCCGGTAACAAACGAAGGGCCTTGAAATCTTCTTGATCATTGAATCGAAGAAACACATTAAGCTTGAGACACTAAAGCTTACAAGGACTTAGTTGTGCAACTAGCTTTGCAGCACAAGGATTCTGAATTCATATGAAAGCATGCTTTTTCTTGCTAAGAAAGTTGCTCGACAGGAGAAGCAACATTAACAACCAATCATGAATTATCCGTGTCGGGTGTAGGCCAGACTCTCAGATTCTAAGCTTTAGTAAGTCTATTAGCTTCTGTCAATATGGGATTTTGAGGAAGAATCGGACCACAAGTTTATTATATCTATTAGGTTAGAATTGATCCAAAAAATAAATACATGCAATAAATTAAACAAGAAAAGATGAAGTAAATAAAACCGGGAGGCAAGAAGGCTATGCCTTAGGAATTAGGATATAGTTCCGACCAATGTGAGCAACCAGAATGTATATCCTAAGATATTTTTGTTGATCTTTAAAGGCGTGATCACATCTTTAAATAAAGGATCCATTCAACTTGGTATAAGGTCAGCATTAATCAATAAAATAGAGTATGGTAAATTATTTTGAAATAAATGTCAGCAACAAAAGGTAATAAAATAATTATATTTTTTGAATTTGAATTTTAAATGCCCATCATCCTACAAGGGAAGTAAAATGTTGACATTTAGAATTAGGATTCCCAACAATAATCCTCCTTTTCCTTTGGAGGAAGCAGAGAGTTGGGTAAATTGATGTTCACATGCAATGGAGCTCAAATCCTACCTTTTAAAAATTTAAAATTATATTTTTGATAAAGATAAACATTTATTAGAAGGGTCTTGGCGTAATGATAAAATTGCTATTGTATGACTTACAAATTATGAGTTTAAATTGCAGAAACAATCTCTTGCAATGCAGAATAAGACTACGTGTAATGAACCAAATGTGGTTCAACCCTTCCCTGAGATCCTGTATTGACGAGAACTTCGTGTATCGGGCTGCCCTTTAGATATATATTTATTAAATAAAATTTGAAATTATTCTCCATTCCCTTTCCTTCTTGCTCACAACAAAAGACAGTCTGATACACAGTTTTCTTTACCTGAAGAAGGATTGGACCACATTAGTTTTTTTATATGTAGTGTTATCTTGCATTGCAAGAGGTTATTTTATGATTCAAACCGTGATCACAGTCACACGACAACAATTAAGGCTCCCCTTCTAACCACCAACACCAACAAATCATAAAGGATTCTACTATTCGTAAAAGCCTTAAAGCAGGATAAAATAATGTCAGAGTTCAACAATACCCAGGTTTTGATTTCATGCATTGCCAGAAGAGCTTGAAGGGGCCTGGAACCGTTTTAAATGGATTTCCTTCAAAGCAAGCCTGGGAAAAGTAGCTTGTGAGTACAATCATTTAAATCATTAATCACAATCTATAGAATTTCATACAGAACTACATTTGCCATTAAGGGGGTAAACAATCTAAGCCGCTCGTAAGCTATTTGAATTTCAGTTCGGAAAAAAATTTGTTCGAGTTCGTTCGATTAAATTAACGTGCTGAGCTCGAGCTTAACAGTATTTGGTTCGTGAGCTCGCAAACATATTCATTCAAATGCTTGCAAATGTGTCCGGTAAGAGGCACACATACATGTTCTTTTTGTATATATATATAATGAATCGAGCCGTTTACGTGTTATTTAATTTCATTATGAACAGAGCTCGAGCTTAAGGAAAAATGAACCGAGCCAAGCTCAAGCCTCTTACTATTCGGTTCAGCTCGGCTTAGTTTAGTTCAATAACACCCCTATCTCCTATACACTTTAACAAGATGTACAAAAGAATTCTCAAAGGCACATATTGCATGCACTTCAGTTCTCGAACAATTTTAGAACTAGGCTAGAATCTTACAACTATAACCGACGATGGAATTGTGAGCCCGAACGAAGCTTGGAAGAATATTTAGGGCACGTTTGATTCAAGGTTATTGTTGATAACCTTAGTCATGATGCATGCCTGACACGTAGCAACCCGAAATTGAAAAATCTCAAAAAAGTGAGATTTTTCTTAATTCCGGTTTAGAAATTTTTTGGACAAAATTATCCCTAATATTTACCCATTGAGACAAACATAATCCTACAGATCAATCAAATATCAATCTGCCACTCAAGAATCTACATAATTAATATATTATATTAATATAAATATAATATATTAATATTAATATAATATACTAATACATTTATGATATTAATATATTAATGATATTAATATAATAATAATATTATTAATATTAACATTAACATAT
>JBBPFP011233398.1:0-10659 GCA_037974795.1 Kaempferia galanga
GTTAAAGTATAAGTTTTCATAACCAAAATCACTTGAATACCTCAGGTCAAAGGAAACTCGCACTTAAGCTGTAGTAACACTTCATTGACATATTCATAGACGTAGAGAACCATATGAAGTCTTACAGTAGGTCACTCTAATAAACTAGTTACTATAACTAGCATCCACGTTTAACTCTCGACATCTCAATGTCTCCGCCTAGTGAGGAACAACTGCTTAGTTAGACCAAGGAGTATAATTTGTGCTAGTCTCACAAAATCAATGTCTGAATACATCAATTCATTTACTATGAAATATTTTAATACATTCACAATTACATACATAAATTTGTTCATTAGTTGTGATCCAATCACAAGTCCTCGTACTATGAATCCTATTATGGATATTCAATATGTGAGTTTAAGATCCAATTATATACATTAAATATGTACACTCAAATAGTGTATTTTTATTTATCTAATAAATAACATAAACCATATGGTAGATTGTCTTAGGACACTTCTCAGATATAATAAGTTGGTACCTATATGAGTGTTTACTTGAATAGGTCTTAGGGTTAATTTCTAAAGGGGCGTTGTGCTAGGATAAAATGGTCATATTAGACTGCTTAAAATGAACAATATCATATTGTGGCCGTAAAAGGCGATGCTCTTGCCCCTTACGCTCTCGTTGATCCGACTCTATACTAATATAGAAGAGATAAATTATAAAAGATTATTAATCATTAAGATAGAGATTGAAAAAGATAATGAGTTTCGAACTCTAAACCTCAATAAAATATCATATTGAGAGGGGGAAATGGAAAAAGGGTCTTCCGTACTTTGGACTATTAAAGCCCTAACCAAACAGGCGTCAAAGCCTCGAGATGTCGATGCCCCTCCAAGCTCCGGTACTCCCTCTCTCCTCCTCCCTTCTCCTCCCACGAGCCCTCGCGCCCCATGGTCTCCGCCTCCGCAAACGGATCGCAGCGCTCCACGCCAACGACGACGAGCTCCTCCGCGCCATTACCTCGAGTGCCGGCGCTAGCCTTCCAGCCATCCGTTCCTATGATGCTGACCTCGCCAACCTCACGCTCGTCGGAGCCGTCGGCTTCGAGCAGGCCGTCACAGCAGCTGCTGCCGACGGAGGTGGCGCCGCTGAAGAGCATCTCTCCAGTGGTTCCTCAACCATGGTCGTCGAGACCGTTTTCCCTGGCGGCGCCGATGAGCGCAGCACGGTTTCCACCAGGCTAGTTAGTTCTGATTTATCCTGCTTTCTCTTTTTCCCCAGTGATGGAATTGTATGAATCGGGTGTTCGGTGTCTGAAAATTGCTCTTTTGATAGATTTTACCTGCTAAAAAGGTGAAGGAGAAGGGCAAGAAATTGCGCAGTAGTCTTAACTCTGATATTCTAGCTGGAAATACCACAAACATACTCGCAATGACATTTAGGCAAGTCACCTTGCAGAAAGTCTGGAGCTACAAGCTTACATCCTTTTGTCCAGGGACAGAAAAGAATATGGAAGATCTTGCAAAGCCTAGAGAGGTTCTTAATATCGACCATATATTGTCTTTGTTTTCTTTAGTTTTATGTTTTGGTCATTTATGTAAATGTGTTGGGGTTATTGGCTTATTTACAGGCTCCATTTCAATTCACTGTGAGCTCTTCAGATGTGAGGTTTCTTTCTGTGCTCGCCGAGACTATCTGTTCTTTTGCTCTCAATGAAACTGAAAGGAGGTGCTCTGGCAAGGTTGATAGTTCTCATCTGATGTCGATGTTTAGTTGGTTAGAGAAGCCGCAGGGCAAGTGCTCGGCTGATTCTTCAATGTGCGTATATAAAATTGCTGAACGTGAAATAGTAATGAATGCGATGAGTCAGATGGATAAATTTAGCTCGATCAAGGGGATATGCTACACTGCTAGGAAACCAGGTCATAGTTGGTGGGTGGCACCTAATTATTCAAGATTGGAGAAAGCTGGTGGTCCTGGATTGAGTTATTGGACAAATGAATTTGTTCCTGCCTATAGACTACAAATTAGTGCTGATATTTTTAAGGATGCAAAGCTTGAAGGATGGCACAAGATTGCCAATAATAGGTGGGAAGTTCTTTTGACCCATTACCAAATGGTATATTGATCCTTTCCTTTTTCCTTCAATCATCTACTCCAATTAATTTGTACCACTGTTTAGTTTTTTTTTTTTTTTTTTAATTTGGATATACAAGTATGATTTATAAGGAACTAGGAACTTGTCATTAATACTTCAGATATAAACATAACTTGCTGTTTCAAAGTCAATTGGTTATCAGCTCTGCTATTCTGTCTCCTTGAGTTTCAATTTCTTGCTAGTGAGACATGTTTTTGTAATTGATGCATATGTTGTTAGATTTTGTGTTTTCCATTCGAATTTGAACCTTTCATCCTACAGAAGTTTTGAAGCTAATAAATGACAATTGAGTGCAGGTGGAACTTGCAAATGTTCTCGACATGTACTATGAAGATCGATTTATGCTCCCTGCCAAACAACTCGTCTGCAGTTTACTGACTAGATCATCAAACGTTCAGATCAAAAAGGTGCCTTCTTGTCTTGCCATGTTAGTTTCCTAATCTATTTCCCTCATGTACCGTTAACAGAAATTTGGCATCTTATCTACCACTTGTTGAGAAGTCAACTTGCTTGATATAAGTACAGATAAACCACTTTCTGTTTTGCCTGTTGCCTAGTTCTGATGGCACTTGTGCAATTGTTAAAGATGTAGTTAGGCCTAACTTTGCACCATCAAACCTGATTATTTGCAGGGTTCATCCTTGAAAAAATTGATTTTTGCATTAGCTGGAGCATGCACTTTTATTGCCTTGAGTATTCTAGCTCAAGCACATTGGCAACATCTTCTAAAACTCAAAACATCAACAGAAAGGAACAATTCTGTTTCTTCAATTAATTTAGGCGACTACCATCTCCAGGATTATGGAACAACTGAGGTATGTGAACAGGCATATGCATATTAGTTGTTCTTGGATATTTATTTGATTACATATCTGCATTGGATAGGGAGGAAGTTTTGCGATATCAGTTGTTGAAAATATTAAAGATGCACTTGGTTGGCCTGGGGATGTACATTTTGACGTGAGCATTGGTGCATGGACTGGTGTACTTCCAAACTACTTGATGAACAACTATCAATTTCACCGTGATATTCATAATGAACAAGATCATATCAGTAACTTCTATGATACTACTGCAAATCATGGAACAGAACCATACGGCAGCTTGATTTCTCCTGAAACGCAAAATGCAGAATGTTCTCATATTGAACAGTCTACCTGCCTGCATACTTCTGGAATGAACAATGTGGATTCCCATACTAATGCACAAGATATTGCTAGTTTCCAGGTGTGTTTCAGTTGAATCTTTTTTTTTCATCAAAGGTCGAAAACAATCCATGGTTCTTCATACACTTTTTGAGCGATCTTAGAATTTAGCAACTTGCAGATCATTCCCTCTGATGAATGTTCTATCTTCCAAAGAGCATAAACTTATGACAAAACTTATTTTGTCCGATTACCAGACAGCACGATCCAACCTTAAATCACATGAAATATGCTGATTTTTTCCATGCAGTTATTCATTTTCATGTAAAATTTCCAAGTTCATGAAAATGTTGATCTGGTAATTGTCTGGGACTTCCATGTTTATGCTGCACTATTAATTCTAATGGATTTTTACAATTTGATCTTTTATTTGTTCAAAATTGTTTTGGTATGTTAGACTTCATCTGCCAGCACCAAGGGGAAGGTTTGATTCGTTGCTTTTGCAGCCGATATGTAAAGTTGAACCTTTCCTGTGACATCCAGGTTGTGCTGTCTGGTGATGGGAAAATTATTGGGTTTCAGCCTACAAACCGTGTGGCTGTCAATCAATGGGCATCCAATCCCTTGGCGAAAGCATTATACGGCGGACGGAAGTTGTCCCCAGGTAAACCTGACATTCCTTGTTCGCCTCTTTGTTTCATCAATCTTGCCTTTGAATATATAATCTCGTCTTTTAACTCAAATACCCTGCACAGGCCTTTTCGAACCAAGTCTGAAAATTCCCACTCCACGCAAGGTTGTTCCACTTGAACTATTGATGTCAGCAAATCCTGAATCCTCTTTTGCATTAGCTAGACCTATCAGATAACCACGCGAGTAAGATTCAACCCGTCACCAGGCTTGTTTTTTCATAACAACATTTTATTCATCCAAATTTCCTTTAAGCAGAAAACAAATCGACATTGTGAGTTGCAGATTGATGTTAAGAAGCTTAAACCAATAACAATTTGAGTTAAAGAGGGTTGTCCAAGTGCTTGCTATGCTAAGGCATCATATGGGAGTCAACCTTATCATTTTTCTACTTCACGTTCGAATTTGTCAAAGTCTGGTCTTTTAGTTGGAGTTTGAGATCAGCAGTGTTTAATACAGTTCATCCAAAACAAATTGTTATTGGTTTTTTTGTTGGAGTTTGAGATCAGTTCAGTGTTTCATAGTGTTCATCAAAATACAAAGCTGTTTGAGATCACTAGGACCCGGGCATAATCATGCAGGTTTGCAGAATGGTACCCTCGCTTTTGATGACTTACCTCCGTGTGGGGCCGTCGTGGGGTGCGGAGACAGATTTCACCTTTTTATTTAATTATCTGAGATCAGCAGTGTTTACTACTGTTCATCCAAAACAAATTGTTATTGGCTGTTTAGTTCGAGTTTGAGATCAGTTCAGTGTTTAATACTGTTCATCGATGCCATATCATATTGTCTGAGATCAGTAGTGTTCACTACTGTTCATCCAAAACAAATTGTTATTGGTTTTTTAGTTGGAGTTTTAGATTCATCAATATACAAATTGTCACATATTTGTTCCAATTATGGATCCTACATCAAAATTCAGCAAAAAATTTAAATTATTTTTCATCCCTTCAATGATCAGGTTATTGTGATTCATTTGTTGTGTTTTGTTGTTTTTATCATTTCAAATGTTCTAAACTATGAGTTTGCTATAATCATCTTGCTTTTTTCATCATTAATTGCTAATCATCATTGTCTTTGCCATTATTCAATCACCCGTACAGGCATTTTAAGTTTATTGTTTTTAAAACATAAAGATTTAAAATTATGGATATTAATAATTTCATTTATTAATTTGAACATAAAAAAGAAAATTAAAGTGTTGGTAAATCAGTTGAAACAATGACTTTCAAATTTAATAAAGTATATTCATATTATTGTTTATCAAAATAAAGAAATATATTATCTAAAAATTATTTTACAAATTTATAAATGATGAGAAAATTTTTATGAAAATATGTTGAATTAGTTTGAAAAGAAGAATCGTATTAAACACTCTATTGTACTAAAAGATAAAAGTAAAATATAATATTAAAAAACAGTGTTTTATTCTAAGTTTTTCTACATATTTAATGATAATTAATCTCGTTTATTTATCAAATTGAAATCAATTTCGATTCATTTGTGTTTTCTGCGACTTAAACTAAGCTGGGGTGAAAATGATAATAACAAAAGAAGAGGGAGCTAAACTAATAAATGTAGATCCACAGGGCCTTTACAGGAAAAGTTAAGAGTATGGGGTGAAAATGCAATTTTCTCGAGGGTTTATGATATCTTCCCTTGTCTTCTCGTGCTTTCTTGCTACCGCCAGGAGGGATATCAATGTCTCAAGCGCTTGATGCAGCCGCCGGAGCAACTTCGGTGGCGGTGGAAATCCTCGATGTCGCTTTTAGGGAACCGTCAGTGCAGGAAAGCGGCGAACTTGGGCTATATTTTGAGGTAGGGGGGAGCTTTATGGAGAAGTCGATTCAGGAACCCGATGCGGCTGGAGAGCAAAGGGAAGGTAGAAAAAAGTTATCCAGGTTTCTCTATTCAACGAAGGAAATACTAGAGATGAGGTCTCGGGGTGTAGCGGAGCAGCGGCGGCTGTGGGAAGAGGTGTACGGGGCCCTGGGGGAGGTTATCGCTCGTGAGTACGATGGGCTCCGCGAAGTGAGTGGCCGGAAGCAAAAGCGTGGAGGGAAGAAGAAAGAAGCAAAGGCCGCCTTGTTTGTTGCTGGTATGTTCTCTTATGAAATCCTTAGAAAGTTTTACCTTTTCAGTACAATTGTTTTTCAAATGATTGATCGAACATGTAGAGTCTTAAGTGCCTCTTGATTAGACGATTAGACCTATCGTTTCCATCAAGCGTTAGTGAATTGTGTTCTTTCTGTTAATCTTTTCAGTGTCAATGTCCTATTACCTTTGTTGTCGCGACAGGGAGGGCACTTTTCCACGAAAAGGAAGGGCATCTCACTCATCACAATTCATAGTTCACAAACCTTATTATATTATCATAATCAGGAAAGGGAATGGTCATAAATGTGCATAGTGGATTAAGGGTAGACATGCATGAATTCATTCTCTAACAAAATATCAGGTAAAAGCTGATCAACTTTAAGTTATCATTGATTATAGAATTTTATCATTAATAATCAAGCTTTATGTAATCATCAATTATCAAATGGTATGTTACAATCAAGTATAATTACTTGCATTAGGTGAACCCTATGGGTAAGACCATAAATTAGAAACGTATCATTTGATACATGGGCCAAAGCCCCTAACTGCAACATGAAAATGGGGCATCGTGCTAGATCACATAACTTTCATAGTAGTGTTCACTATTTTCACTTTTTATTCTTTTCTAAATTTTTACCATTATACCTTTTGTTTTAATCAAATTATGCTTTAATTCACTCACTCTCACTTGCATCAACACTGGTCCCAATGCTTAGATCGATGCATTCATATAGAGAATTAACCCAGCAGTTCTTCCGTCAATGTTATGCTGCATTACGATCCATCTAGTGATGGATTCATCCTCTACACAAACACGTTGATCCAAGGATTATGAACAGTAGTTACACAACATGGTATAATTGTGCTATATGTTTCTTGCTAACTAAAGGATCCCCTGTGAAACCATCTGGGGCATGATCTTCAGTCAGCAAGCCTTATCTTTGCTTTTGAGATTTGGAGGCACTTTTGTATGGGTCACATTTAAGAAATTCATTGACTGTAAGAGTTTGAAGTACCTTTTCACTTGAAAGGAGCATTGGAGGAGATGGATTGATTTCCTTAAGGATCATAATTTCTCCATTAGAACCCATTCTGATAAACTTAATATTGTGGTAGACATTCATGAACCCTAGTGGGATGATAGCGCACTTCATGCACTCCCAATCTTAACCTATTGTGCATGTTAGTGTTCATCCTGATGCCTATTTTGCCCTTCAACTTTGTAGGTGAGACTGATCATTGTAGTGGCTTGATTTGGTTGTACAAGTTATTAAAGTTCCTTAGCTATATCCTAAGACCTATGTTGAAAATTAGATTTATCTTTTATAATTGTTGTTTTACTTTTGTTTCCTTTACTACCGGTTTTTTCAAAGTCAAACATGAACCTGTTTTCACAGGAATAAACAATGCAATTAACAATTGTTTCTTATTTCAAAAGACGAAATTTAGTAAATAAAGCCTGTCTAAATTTCTGTATGTGTTTCTTGACTATGATAACGCAAGATGGCACTTGAGTCATGAATTATTACCGGAGAGAGTGGTGTAATGCCCTTATGAGGAGTGGAATTCTTTGGTCGTGACAATTGCTAGTTGTCTTCCAAACTTAAAATTTGTTATGAAAACAGAGACATTTCGAATGTGCTTTCATACATGCTGATGAAATCAAATTAATCATTGGTGGCACTTGCTATTGCTAACCTGATGTTAAATATCTGAATATTTGATCTCTTTCGTATGTGTGGCATATCATCAGATTGGTGGCGATACTTGTATTTTTGGATATTTACTGCATTGGTCTTAAATAAGTGTAGCAAATATTTTGTTGTTGATATAATTAATGTGTCTTATATTGTGAAACTAATTTATGGTTTCTAATATACAGATGACAGTGCTGTTGTAAATACTTCTGAAAGTAGTCACGTCTTAGATGTATCTGAAATCCTTGAAAATGATGCTAATGTCAGTAGCCAGAATGACCAAGCTGTAGGAGAGTGGTTTACTGAATTTGAATCCGCCAAAAATGTAGATAGCAGCAGTGATGATGAAATTGGAAGCATCCAGAAACCTGCTTTTTTAGTTGAAGGAGAACCAGATTTTGATTCTGGTCCACCGTTAGATGGTATGGAGTACCTGAGACGTGTCAAGTAATCTTTTCTATCCTCCATATTATTATTTTTTCATACTCCAGTGACACTGTATGTATAAAAAAAAGGCATATGTGAAATGTCTTCTTTAATAGTATTATTTGTTTTTTATTGTTAACGTTTTTTAGATTAGATTTTGTATGAAGAAGTTAAATGGTTCATGATCTAACTATCAAAGATCTAGATCATCTTCCATTTTTCTCTCTTATTTGCTCTTATCCCTACTGCTCTCTCTTATATTTTCCCTCCCTTCAAAGAAACATAACCTTAATGTATAGTTAACAAAATTGATTCAGTTATTCTACTTGCATATGTTAACCATTTTGGTGTTATTTTGACATAGTAAAATATTTATTATTCTCTTAACTTTTAGATTTCCATAGTGACTCTAGCTTCTTTACAAAATTAACTCTTGTTCGGGTGAAGTTGAAACATAATGGAACATTTAGTCCATGAAATGAAATAAATGAACTGGTTTTGTTTGCTGTGCAATTCATCATAAACTGTAAGAGCAATGAATGTCATTGCAAACCTTTGGTTCTTTGTTCGACATTACTTTTCACATTAGACTCAAAAGAGATGCACATCCTTTTTTTGACTTCGATACAAGAATTTAGAAGCAAATGGGTTGTTTGAACCTTAACAGATGGGAAGCTACTCAAATTCCTAAAATTAAAGTGGCCAAGCTCGAATCAAGTAAACAAAGCAGTGAACAAACGCCATATATGCCCAAATTACTAGAGATTGAGAAGTGCCCTCCTAATTTGCTGCCATCAAAAATTTGGGAAGACGTGTTCCTATCAGAATATTCTGAGTTAAAGCAGGTAAATACCATGATTGTTTTTGTTTGTTGATTACCATTAATAGTGACTAAACATGTAATATGTTCAGTATAATTCACCACGAAATCTCAAGGCAAATCATTATTCTCTTTATCCATGTCTGATGAGAATGCTTACAAGAATTATCTTTCGAATGATTGTATATGTTAATTCCAAACACTGACACATAAATATGATCAGAATCACTGAAGCATTGTCTCGACCTTAACTTAAGATAACCGTAGGCAAGAGATGTGGCATCTTTTATGAAATTTTTTCAAGTTATTCTTTGATTAAGCGCTAAATTAGCAATACCATACTTGATCAGCATTCTTATATTGCCATGGATATCATCTGTCTTCCATTGGATTCTCTAAGATGCTCTCGTTTGGTGAGTTCATAGATAGTCATGGCGCTTAAAGGCAATCCTTAGCTAATGCATTTTCTGATACATATTGTAGTTCCTTAAAATATATCGTCGCTCTTAACCGTCATTGCTGTCCACTGTACCAGGCTTTCTCGCAACTAGGAGATTCCTGCAACCAACTTCCCGTGAGAAACCAAGACAAAAACACTCACGGTGATCCTGACTGTATAGATCAGTCAAAGAGTTCTCCGACCGCATCGTTCTTGCTCAGCATGGATGCTGTTTCTCGAGCATCGAAACTGCGGAAGCACATAAGCTTGCTTGAGAGTGCAAGTGAGCTATCGCGGGACGAATGCCTGTGGCTGTTTGCCCTTTCTGTGGCAGTTGACACTCCTCTTGACGCGGACATGTGTGCTTCCATGAGGTGCCTGTTGCGCAAGTGCTCAAGCCTTCTGGCTAGGAAAGTCGAGCCCGATGATGAAACCGCAATGCTGAACATACTCATCGCAATCGCAGGAAAATACTTCCGGCAATCTGAGAACTAGAGGATGTGCGCCCGCATGTGATATTAAGATTTCTTACCACTTTGAACATTTAGTTTCCCAAAACTTCAAATTTGTAACTCCATAGCATCTTGAAATGTTTGTGGAGTAGATTAAGAACATGATCTTCTCCTTTTGGAAGTATTTTGTTTATTAGAGGAATGAAGAGGATTATATTTTAAATCTATCTAGTATTATAAGTAGGGGATGAAAAGAAAAAGAAGAGAGAATAATGATAAAAAAATAATGTGATGAAATTATGAAAATGTAATAATTTTGTGCGGGATGAAGAGTTTTTTTTATCTTTCAATATTTGTGATAAAATCTAAAATAATTTAATTAAATATAAGATAGAATTAATTCTCAACTTGTGTTTATGTCACGTGCCCTCCACGTGCCGGATAATAAAGATTATTGACGAAGGTGTTCTATTATATTTTTAAATTATGGAGGGTAAAAACGTCATGTTCAAAATTATAAAAGGCCGAAATTTTAAAAAGTCGGTAAAAAATTTTCTCTATTTGCGCTCTTTCTCGTTTAAATTTTCTGTTATTGTAAATATATATCCAATGGGGGCATAAAAGTTATTTATTTATGATAATTATTATAAATTTCTAATAAAATTGTATCAGCGGGGATAGCTCAGTTGGGAGAGCGTCAGACTGAAGATCTGAAGGTCGCGTGTTCGATCCACGCTCACCGCA
>JBBPFP011233715.1:0-10658 GCA_037974795.1 Kaempferia galanga
ATTCTCTATTGCAAATTAGAACATCTACATAATTTTAAGTCGCATCATATAAGTGCGAATAGAAAGGTTCTAGTTAAAGCTTTGGAAAGAGAAGAAGAGAAGGCCAAAATAAGCTCACACTTTACCATCCGTTTTACTATTTATCAATAAAATAAAGATATGGATAAAAATAAATTAAAAATTTAGAAATTAAAAGAAAAATTAAATGCAGAAACAAATTATTAGGGGAGCCTTCACTGCAGACTCGTATTAGGGAATGTTTAAACGGGCGATTTTTTTATTGATAAACAATTGATAAAACATTAAGAAGTTGAATTGTAAAACATTAAAATAGAAAAAGAATAATTAATAAAAGGGTCAGTCTTAACTTAATCTATAGAAATATATTGATATATATAGCAACCAGACGAGCAGTTTCGTTTCTCTTTATTCTAATTAGCGTATTAGCATGGCGACCTATGCCGCCGGCTCGCCGGAGGAGCTCTCTTCACCTCTCTTGGCCACTTCCGAGAAGGCGGCGCACGGAGTGGGCGGGCATCTGGAAAGCATCCTGAGCGACGACTCCCTCCCGTGGGCGCGCCGCATGTGGATGGCCTTCCTGGTGGAGGTACAGCTGCTCGTCTACTTGGCGGCGCCAGCCGTCGTGGTCTATATTCTCAACTTCACGATGATGACGGCCACCCAGATCTTCTCCGGCCACCTCGGCAACCTCCAACTCGCCGCCGCCTCCCTCGGCAGCAGCGGAATCCAGATCTTTACCTACGGTGTCATGGTAATTTGCTGCACCGACGTGATGATTCTCTTTTTTTCCTCCGAATCGTTCGACTCTCACGGTTGATCACATTACTCCTATTTGTCATTTAGTATTTTCATTTAAAAAAAAAAAATAATCAGCAGCTTGAAATACACCAAAAATCTGTAACCTTAAAATTTATAAACAAAATTACTTTAAATTAATAATAAATCACTAGACCTTAATTCGCTGTTATCCCCGTTTCCTTAATTAATCGATAACACTGCATGATGCTCTGTTGCAAATTAAGTGCAACAATTTGGGAATTTTGAGAGCAATTGATTCTTGTTTTTGAGCAATTAATGAGTCGTTGCGAGAATCTGAGCGCAGCTGGGAATGGGAAGCGCAGTGGAGACGCTCTGCGGACAGGCGTACGGAGCGCAGAAGTACGAGATGCTTGGCGTGTACCTGCAGCGCTCGACGGTACTGCTGATGGCCACCGGCGTCCCAATGGCGGTGATCTACGCCTTCTCTCGTCCCATCCTGGTGCTGATAGGGCAGTCCCCGGAGATCTCCAAGGCCGCATCCGTCTTCGTCTACGGCCTCATCCCTCAGATCTTCGCCTTCGCCGCGAACTTCCCCATCCAAAAGTTCCTGCAGGCGCAGAGCATCGTGGCGCCGAACGCCTATATCTCGGCGGTGACGCTGGTGGTGCACCTGGCGGCGAGCTGGCTGGTGGTCTACAAGCTGGGGATGGACCTGCTGGGTGCCTCCCTCGTCCTCAGCCTTTCCTGGTGGATCATCGTGGCGGCGCAGTTCGCTTACATCGCCACCAGCCCCCGGTGCAAGGCCACCTGGACCGGGTTTTCCTGGCAGGCCTTTACCGGGCTGCCGGAGTTCCTTCGGCTATCGTCCGCCTCCGCTGTGATGCTCTGCCTGGAGGCCTGGTACTTCCAGATCACGGTGCTCATCGCCGGCCTCCTCGAAAACCCCGAGCTCGCTCTCGATTCCCTCTCCATTTGGTAATTGAAAATCTGACTGAATGCGCATCCAATTCAACGTCGTTTCATGCTAATTTAGATTTTTTCCCCCCCTGTTTTTGTCATCGTTGGCGCAGCACGACAATTACCGGATGGGCGTTCATGATCTCCATTGGATTCAACGCCGCGGCCAGGTCACTCATGATCACCGACGATCATTTTCTCCTATATCAAAATGATCTCTAAGATGATTGCATCTTTTAAATAGATCAACAAAGAGATTACTATAAATAATGAATGCTGTGCAGTGTGCGGGTGAGCAACGAGCTGGGCGCCGGGAATCCAAAGTCGGCAGCGTTCTCAGTGACGGCGGTGACGGCCATTTCGTTAATCTTGTCAGTGATAGTGGCGATCATCGTCCTCGCCCTCCGCGACTACATCGGCTACGCCTTCACGGGAGGCGAGACGGTGGGGCGCGCTGTCTCCGACCTCTGCCCCTTGCTCGCCGCCAGCATCGTCCTCAACGGAATCCAACCCGTTTTATCCGGTAATTAACTCATCGATTAGTCCGCTAATCGTCATTTTAAAGTCATTTCCGATCAAACTAGGGCCACAATTTTATTAACGACTGTAATTGTAGGCGTGGCCGTTGGATGCGGATGGCAATCATTTGTGGCCTACGTCAACGTCGGCTGCTACTACATAGTTGGTATTCCACTTGGTTCTTTCCTCGGCTTCAAACTTGGTTTAGGAGTCAAGGTCATTCAATCTTTGCTTCCGACTCTAAATTTTAATTGAATAATTAAGAACCAACGTATCACGTTTAACTCACTGTACGTAAAACGGCTCTTTAATTTGGGACAGGGGATTTGGGGAGGCATGATAGGTGGTACCTTCATTCAAACAGTCATCCTGCTCTGGATCACCTACCGAACCGATTGGAACAAAGAGGTACGTAACTAATTTTAACTAGACTAATTAGTTGATTAATTGAAGTTTAATTCATGGAGGCTCAATTGCTGATGCTGGTTGCAGGTGGCAGAAGCTAAGAAGAGATTGAACAAGTGGGAGCACAAGGGAGCCCCTTAAGTCCTAGAATGAATTACCATTCCTATGTTTTGAAATTTTAGCTGGGAGAGTACAATAAACTCTATATATATCGTGGACGCCATGCCAATGAGTTGATGATGGAGTAGATGGCCTTTTATTACATCAGGACTAATTAACTCAGAATGCCATGGAACCCATATGCGTGTGTTGCGTTTGATTTAACCGATCGATCCTAAATTAATTACCAAACAAACATATGGCCTACCAAATCGCAACTCTGTGCCGCCGGAAGTTTCCTGATACCTTCACTCTATCGCAGGCAAATTTAATTTGAAATACACTCCGACAACAAATTATAAGCACAATAAGAATCCCAAGTCCGTGTCATGCATGCCAAAAACAAAAATAATAAATAACCCAGTCAAATGCCTAATTTGTCACATGCGAGGAGCCAAAGAACTGAGCTGTTTCTTTCGTTATTGTCATTATTTTTCTGCATAAAGATGTTGCGATTTACTCTGGGAGCCTGGGTGCTCTTTTGTTTCATCCTGATTAATTAATTCGGGGATAATTTTTTGGAAATTTAAATATTCGCAGTAAGGATGTTACCTACGTGGATGGATACGGCACTCAAACCGAGGTCATCGAGTGCTTTTTGGTTTATATTCCTTGAGAGTAGAAATCCAAGTGGGACTTGGCCACCGATCAACTCCAAATCCCTCAGCCGTCTAATGTGCCATCTAATTTCCATTTTTGTTAAATTAGTTAATTAATGATTATCGCTAGGAAGATCGACCAATGGGGAAGTCCACCCGTTGCCGTACCTACGTGGAATTGGGTCCGCAGGGTGGCGGGCTGTCGTAGTGGGGCCTTTCGTTGACGGAGCACAGTAGCACAGCATCGATGGGTGGGTGATGGACTGATGGTCCTCCGTCTATAAATGGGCGGCGCTGCCTTTCGCGGCCGTGCAGGGTGATGGCTAAGGGAAGGAGACGCGGAGCAGAACTGCTGTTCGTCGCGCCCGCGCGCTCCGGCGATGCCACTGACGACCTTCCCGACCTCGAAGAGGACGACGTGTGGCTTGCGTTACAGGATGACGGTGATCACAAAGAGTCTTCCGACGTCGATGCTGACGACGGAGGCAGGGCTCCGGGTCGGCGAATGGGCCGCCCGAACCGCGGACGCTGGGGAAGGCAGTTCGTCGGCGGCCTCACCCTCGCCTTCGAGGACGTTCGCACGGGGGCTTCACAGGCTGGATATCACCCATCTCAGCAGAGCGAGGGGAATCGGGCGGCGGCGTCAGTTCCCGTGAACGTGCCGGTCTGGCCAAAGTGGCTCCGATCCGGGTCGCCGGAGGAGAGGGAAGCCGAGGAACAGGAGGAGGAGGAATCAGGGGACGGTGAGTGGCTGCCGCCGCACGAGTACCTGGCGCGGGCTCGGCGGTGGAGCGTGGCGACGTCAGTTTTGGAGGGCGTCGGCCGGACGCTCAAGGGCCGCGACATGAGCCGTGTGCGCGACGCGGTCTGGAGTCAGACCGGATTTCCCGGATGACTAGAACCCGAGTCGGACCGAAGATCTCAACGGATTCGATCCAGTTGAGTATTTCCGTTCTTTTTTTCTTCCTCTTTTCTTTCTCCCCCTCCGCAAAAACGCACGAAAACGCAGAACTCAATTATGATATGTTTCTTGTAAATTTCCAATTTGGTCCTATGGAATTCAGGACGAAAATGTAAAATAACTCGCTTTGCCTCGATCAGATCCGTAGCAGTTAATGCATGCTCACAGTTCGATTAACTAGACAGCAATTAGATAAGCATGCCTGTTCAAGCCTTCAAGGCAGAACCGTGGGCAAGTCAGAAACTACGTCTGTCTATGCTCTTACAATCAATTCATTAAATTAATTTTACAGTTGATAATCCTGATTAAATTAAATTTTCAAATAAACTCAAATTCAAAGAAAGAGGGAGAGACGATGAGGCTGGAACCAGTATCATAAACATTGTCTGTGCTTGGGATTGTGGGGGAATAAAGGTGCTCAAATAATAAAGGGCTGTAGCAGCACTTCAGCTGTGACGTTTGACGCTCCTTTTTCAGTGAAAGCCTGAAAGGGACATTAGGTTTTGGCACCATGTGTGATTGGCCAAATGTGAGGTAGAGTAAAACGATGGTAAAGTTGCAAAAGGGCTTTGAAGATTCTTAAAAGAAGATTGATTGGAGGAAAGTGTTGACGTCGACACGAACAGGGAGATTGATTGGTGGTGTCCCAGCACTGCTCGGATCGTAAATTTCTGTATTGGTGGTCTCACAGCTAGCGATGGCATTTGATAAAGACAACTAGTTAATCCATTAAAGAATGAGTCGAGCAACAAGCTTAATTTATCATTAAAAAATAAATGGCTAACTTACAATAAGATTGTTTTCTAGATGGGCAATCTATCTAGTGACGATTGATACAAGTCCTCATAAATCCTTGGAACATATCCAAGTTCCATATCTGATATATTTCCATACATGCTTACATTGTGCTGAGTAGATAAATAGTAAGTTATTGTTGGTTTGTTGATTGACAATTCTTTTTTAGCAGTAATAATTTTGACTAAAATAGCCTTAGTCGATATGCAATGACGCTTGGTGACTCAGATGCTACGCGGAATGATGAAAGGTCCATCGTACTAAATTCAAAACGTCCAAAATTAATTATTTAAATTACACAATTTTAATAGTGATAAAATAAACTAAAATCATACACGTACACTGGATTGCCCATAAAATACGACAAACTTAGAAGGACAAAAAACACATGTTTCCAACTTCAAGCATGTCAGCTTTCAACTATCGCATCGACTAACAAAATTACAAAGCAACAGGTATAAGATTGTTTGGCAGGCACTAATTGTGATTCTAGACCATATTGATCAAAATCTCATATAACATAATGTTTAACTCTAAATCATACTGAACCTGTAGAAGAAGGGAGCTGTATCCCAACATCCAAGTAGTTTCACTCAGCAAACACACGAATTGAATCCTACGAATACCTTTGTGTTCTCTCCCTTAATGATTTCTCTGCGCATCATGAAAAGAAAAAAAAAATACAAATAGAGTATTTATCTTACCCAATAGCAATAATGAAGTGGATAGAAAAAACAAGGACGATGATCATTGATAAGTTGTTCCATGTCTTACTGTATATACCTTGCGTTTCTTAAATCCATTCCTTCCTTTTTTGTTATTCAGGTGAACAGAAGACTCGGCGTTTTCATTCTCTTCCAGAGGAAGCATTCCGATGTCATCCAAGAAGCTATCGGTCATACCAAGCAATCTGATAAACAACATGAACAACATATTAGAAATAAACCAGGATAATAATTCCTATAGTTAAAAGGTTATAGATAAGACATCCATTAAAGCAGATAACCAATCAAAAAAAATGTTCTGGCTTGCGCGAGTGTACAGTTCAGCCCTACTCCCCATACACCTGGAGCGCAAGCGGCTTGTTCCAGATTTGACAGTCATGTGCACAAGAAATTTGACACCTCGGGCATGTAGCCCTGCGAGAATCGAACCTCGCTTCATGGGTCCAACACCAAGCCCGTTTACCAACTGCGCTGTGCCCCTGGGGGCAGCAGATAACCAATCAAGCTATTACAGAATACTACAACTAGGACATTGCAAATCTACCTCCTCAAACAACTAATCAATCTTCCATTAGTTTTTTTTTTTTTCTTTTCTACGTCAAGGAGACTACCGTATTAAGAATAGATCCTAACAATTAGCAAAGACAAATTTTCCTACTAGATGCGTCCAATTGCATAACTTGAATAAAAGATGTTTTGGTTTAGTTTCTATATCCAACACTCAGATTATATCAAATCAATGAAACAGTTTATTTCAGGGAATGATTACAGTTTCAAAAAGCACTAGATAAAAGAGCATTCAAGCATACCCATTTCTTGACTTCATGTATTTCTCCAACTTCTTATCACGCTTTGTAATTGGAGCACGAGTAAATAGCTCTTCTTCTTGTTTAGCAAGCTCCTCTTGCTTTGCCAAGTACTTAGTAAGCTCTCTGCTTTCGGCCCCTACATTCTCTCGTATCTGCAGAAACATTGCAGCATTAGGCAAAGCTATACACCAAAGCAAATTATCCTTATGATATTAAATAGCAACTTACCTCTTCCGGTCTATCTTCAAGGTCATCAATGAGTTCCTTCACATAAGAGTTTTGTTTTGATTGTCGTAACAATAATTTCTCCCTTCGAAGGGCCTGTTTTTCTTCCTTTGATACCTTATCCTCTTCCATACTTGTAGGAGCAAACCTTGGAGGACGGTAGATACCTGTGGTGTCCTACATTCAGTGAAACTTTTAATTCTTTCATCATAATTGGCCCTACTCACATTCAATTCTAGAGTTGTTTAATGAAGGCTTCTACATAATGATGGTACGCTGCATTAAATGTGATATTTATTCAAAAAGAATTATCACTTGAGCAGCTAATTGCTAGTTGATAGAAGGGCAATGAAACACATTCACCCAGACAATTTAGTGAGAAGAAATATTGTGCAGATGACACAATGGTATGGAAAAGAAATCGACCTCGCACTAAAAATGTTAGAAGAAAAAGAAAAAAATGTAAGGGGAAAAAGTCATCCTTGTGCACGTCAAAAGAAAAGGCAAGAGACAGAAAAACAAAATTGTTAAAATCAGAGAATTAGCAAACATGAAAGTAAGGTGCCGCCAACAAAGCACTACAAAGACCATCATAGCGCATTACAAAAGCACAAATGCAACATGATAGCAAGAATCAATAATGAAAGATAAAGACATCATGTCAAAACCATACAAGGAGGTGGGGTTACCTGCTCTCCCATAGCTGATTTGCTAACAAGCATGTCAGGGTTTGGCCTAAACTTCAATGGGTCATCCTCTTGTTGAGAAGCTTCTTTTTCCTTGTCGACCGAGGTGACAGAATTTCCAGTTGCAAAGTTACTAGCTGCCTTGATGAGTTTTTGAACTTGGTACTCAAGCTTTTTATCTATTGGACGAATCTAGTTTCAAGAAGAAGTCAAAACTAGGAGCATGAGATATCAATAAGATAGAATAAAAGTATAGAGCAGACCTTCTCCAAGAATAACCTGATCTCCACAAGGCTCTTTACCACTGGATGGTCCTGAACAGAAAACCCTTTTGCCTTGCAAAGAGAATAGTACACAATTGACTGGCAGTAATTGAGAAGCAACATATACTTTGCATCAAGATAGCTCATTCCCTCAGCAGTTGGAAATTGGTTTTCTCTCACCTATAAATAGGAACACCAACGTGTTAATATCACTCATCAGATAGTTTAAAGGTTAAGCCATGTTTGCTTAGAAGCATAGAGAATTAGGGAGGATAACTTTAATTCAAAAGCAAAGTCACACCACCATACACCAAAAAGAATCAGAAGCAATGAACAAAAAGGAATTCTAAAGAAGTGAATGAATTTGGATAACAAAGAGAAACACTAAGGTTGCATTCGGTTTCATTTTCATTTTCTGAAAAACGTATGTTTTTTTCCTTTTCTTAGAAAATGACTTTTAGACATTTTCTATTTTTCCATAAAATGATATCTCCTTTTCTAGAAATGGCACGTGGAAATTGCCAACCAAACAATGTTTTCCCTTCTCTCAGAAATGAAAATGGAAAATAACCAAACCAAACACTCCCTAAACTTTGTTGATCTGGTTGGAATAAAAAGCAGTGATTATACAACTGCAACTAAAGGCAATAGATTTTATGCAGGATAAATCTAATAATCTGATTATGTTACTAAGATAATCAAACAATTTCTTACTGCTAACCCTAAAATTAACACACATTTTAGATTCTCAGAATACTAATTCTGAAATAAAACAGAGAAAACAGACTAATAAAAAAAGAATTATGAATCTAGTCATAAACTAGTTCGCTAGCACAAATTTTCGGACAAGAACATGATTTTAGGGAGCAAATAAAAGAACACAAAATTAAAAAGCAAACTGAAATTACTTAACTGACCTTCTGGGTGAGAACTTCCACTTTTCTCCTAACAACATCCAGACCATCCTTCATCTCCTTTAAGATAGCCACCAGTTGGGGGGTTTCCCTGGATTGATTGCCAAAAAAAAAATTTAAAGAAGCTAAGAAAAACATGAAATTATAGGGCCTAAGAAAACTGCATTTCTGAAGAGACTGACCTTACAGCAGGTATGTTCATGATATTCCCGCTGTGAGTGATTGACTCTTTGTTGTCACCCATAATCTCAAACCAAGGTGAAGTTTTCAGCTGAGATTTCTTTCTTTAAGTGCTTGATGAAGTGGAGGTTCAATGGAAAAGGAAGTAAGTGTCACGCACTACCTAGCGTCAATATGTTGATTAGATATCAACCTAGGCATGCATAAACATAATGAACAGAGCTACTAACTACTGACAACTAGTGTCAGAGAATAGCATAAGAATATAAACAACTTATCAAAGAGACACACAGAGCAACACTGAAAACCTAGCACAACCAAATCAATCCTCGAACCGCAAAATGGAAAATTAAGCAGGCAAAAGGAAAAGTGAGCATAGATATGCCAACCAATAAAAATAGATATTCAAGTTTGCACATGTCACGCCCCCAAAGGAGTCCCTCCCGAAAAATTTCGGCAACATCTCCCATGTACAGCGACAATATCATTTATACAATAATGCCTCATGGGCTATATACATCGACCACATACGGTCAGGATGAAATAAAAACAATCCAACATTCACAACCACGCAGTTATATATATATATATAATCAACAACCACGCCGTTATATCGAAACAACCTCTGGCTGACAAAATAACACGAAAAACCAACGTTACTTACCCTCAGTCGACGGCCTACTCGGCCAGACTACAAAAGTTGACAGCCTCTGACTGGAACAATAAAAAACATCGCAACGGAAAATACGGGTACGCCACCCAAAACTCGAAATACGAAATTACAAGCCCAAAGGCTAAACCCAGAGTCCAGGTTCGCTTATTACAATTCCAATGCCCGAATAGAGTGCAACAAGTAAAGTAGCAACATAACAAAAAACGAAACTGAGAAGAGTACAATATTTTGAAAAAGAACCGGTAATGTGGGATCACAGCAATGCTCACCAAGCAACATCACCACAAGCAGCTAACCTGAAAAACAAACAGGAAATATACATGGGGTAGTGAGTGCGGATCACTCAGCGGGTATAGATAAGACGGTGCATGGTTATATAAAATAACAGAACAGAGGTATACAGTCTCAGCGGAATAATAAGAGCATGATCAACACTGACTCAACATCCATATACATACCAGTACTAAACCAACACATAACAGTAATGATTGGATAACTCCCCTAGGTATCCACCGCTGTACTACCTATAGTGTCTAACAACCCACAATAACAGGTTCGTATAACACAAATGCACATGTATGCGTCATGGCAAACATACGCAACAATCATATTTCAAACAAGTCCAACATATCACAATCACATGTTGTAAGTCTCCACCAGATATGAATGAAAAATATAACGGAAAGATGCACCGCGCATCAAATGCATGTGCAGATGCATGCTCCATGGTCACCCCGCCCACCTCTCTAGACACCACTGTTAGTGCGACGGGATCGTCGTACGATGGTCGGCTCCTTCCTAGGATGGTTAGCGCAAGCGGAATATACAAAATTAAAGCACAAAGACAAGACTAGAAACTCAAACCGCTAACACCGTCGTTTACGTGGTTCGGAGATAACTTGCTCCTACTCCACGGCGTGTCCGTAAGGTAGACGACTCCCCGATCCTTCGGCGGATCAAGCCCCGGCAACACCGGCTAGAACAATCCTCCTTGTCGGTGGAGAAACC
>JBBPFP011234041.1:0-10655 GCA_037974795.1 Kaempferia galanga
TTCTTGATTTTGATTAATTCTATGGAGAATTTGAAATTTCATGTTTTTTAAAATAAAATCTCACGAGTTTGAGTTGACTCATGCCCGGGCTCGACTTAGATTGAGATCTATGTCGCTAATTTATACTTGAGCTGGCACAGCTCGACCCATTTCCAGACATATCAGACTGTACGGATACGGTTGACCTTTATATATTTTCCAAGGGACAGTGTTCGCTCATTCTTCCACGGGCTTTGCTTCAAGGAAATATGGGTCCTCTTATTCTTACGCACGACAACCAATCACGAGCCAGGTATACGTGACAGGACAGTTCCTCGTGAAGAACGCTCATCCATCCCCTCTTCTACAGTGGCATTTCGGGATTTGTTGCCGAAGAGAGCGAGCACGGGACGCTAAAAGGGAAACAAAAAGGAAAGGGGAGAAGAATTTGGGATCGCCGGATCGGCGGGTAGATCTTATTCTCTCTCCCATAGTCTCTCACGCCGTGAAATACTGGGATTGCTTCCCAGGGCGAGGAGTAACTGGGGCCTCTGTGGTTTGGAAACATCAGGCGATTCATAGGTTTCTAAATCTGAATCTTTCATGAAACAACTGGATGAACGATTTTGGAATGTTTCTGCTGCATCCGATTAGATTCCTCGTTTCTGTTCGCTGAAATTTATGCTTTTATTATCGATTAGTTGATTTGGGCCTTAAAAAATTTCTATATGTGCATTTATTATGTTTATGTGCATTCTATGGCAAACATGGAAATGATACTCAATGCATATGGATATTGAGAACTTGGCGCGAGTTTGTAGCATTGCCATAACAACCAATCGATTGCGTTAGACTGCTAAATACAAATCGTATGTCAACAGGACGAATGTTGTTTTTCTTTTCTCAGTTGTATTTGGTAAATTAAGGCTATTTTACTCCTTCCATAGATGGGAATTTAGGATTAAGGCACAAGAGAATAGTTGCTTTAACTGCAAATATGTTTGATGATCCAAGCTACTTGGCGCCTCTTGTTAATCAACCTTTAGAGCAAATCAAGATAGGCCTTAATGTCATGATCTGATTACAGTAGATAAGTCACATGGGTTAACAATTTGAATATATCCTCATTTGTTTAACAAAGTCAAACAAGTTTTGAAATTATGTATATAACTGTGGTGGAGTTGAGATGAAAAATAAAGTACTCGCTAAAATGCTTTTATAAAAATGGGACTTCGTACTAGGACATACAAACTAAGATTGATAGATGAATTTTGAAATCAGAGATCGTTCACATATAGTAGTATGAAATACATCTTTCCAAGATTTTTCATCTTACTAATATCTGACGGGATGTTGCATTCTGAAATATTCGAAAACCATAATCTTCTATATTTATTTTTCATAGTCCTCTTAGTTGATCTTTCTTTCCTTCTTTATTTAGATGTTTACAACATTAGTGAACTAGAGATTTTTCCCTTACTAGCAACAGTTTGTTATGGTGCCATGATTGTTGTGATTGCTGCCTGATGCTTTTATAAATCAGATGATTGGGGAATAACACTTTAATTAATGTATAACTAATCATACATGCTACAGTATATGGATTGTGGCATATCATAAAAGGAAATACATATGTGTGAATATTCTAAATGGAAACACCTCAACGCGAATGAGAAAAAATATCAAAACTGTATAGAGGATTAGACAATGCATATAGGAGGTTATGAGATAATATCTTTCCATTAATACATATTAAATTGAAGGTACTACAAGTATCTTTAGCTTGTACCCAACCAAAAGAACATTATCCGATGAGCAAATGCTTCATGATTATGGGTGCCAAATTGAATGACACGCCTAACTTAGGATTATCTGAACCAACTTCAGGACAATGGCATATTGGCAATATGTCCATGAATTTTGGTTTACCTCATAACGCCAAATCAAGCAACCCACAAGGTCGGCAAATGACATGTGCTTCTTACAATTGGAAAGACAATATGATTGAAGCGTCCCATAGGATTCTTAAGCTTGAGAGACATGATGATGTAATTAACTTCAGGTTTGTGCTTTTATTGTGACTGATGCAGTAAGTCACCTCGAGCTTATTAAGAAAATATGAAAATAATTCAGAGTGGGGATTGCGGATTGGAGTGATCTGTGGAATTGAATGTTGGTGAGAATCTTATTCATGAGTATCTTGACTTTAGTGTAGTAGGGACTAGAAATTAAGACTTGGAGGATAACGTGGTAGGCAAAGCAACTGAAAGAGAGGTGAAAGCTAGGAGGGAAGAATAATAGGTACAAGAGGGAGGTGAGACCATGCTTGAAATCTTCTTTCGATGCCTACTCTCAAGAGGATTAGACAAGGATCAATGATAGTTCTGATACCGTGTAAAATAAGATGATTGAGGAATAACACTTTAGTCAATGTATAACTTGTCATACATGCTACACTATATTTATAGGGATTTCAGCATATCTTGAAAGAAGATGAGTATGTATTAATATTCTAAACGAAGATATATCAATTCGAAAATATCAAAAGCATATTGAGGATTAATCTATGCACATAAGATAATCTCATTCCTTGAACAGTTTTTTTTTGTTTGTGATTTTCTATGTATGTTTTTAAGAGATTTTTTTTTTTCTGATAAGTTGACAGTTCCATAGATATAGCAGGATTAACATTGTCAGTTTCTTCTTCCTTTCATTGATGCTTTTAGTTTTGTATTTTATGTGCTATGATTTCAACATTTAACTTTTGAGTTGCAAGAATAAGTGTCTCAAAATCCATATTATCGTAGGAAATATTCAATGTAGCAGCACTATCAATGTGTTTAATTGAATTCTTCAAAATTAGTATGATTTCTAACTTCTCAACGTTTTAAGAAAAGAAAAGTGTAGTCAGAAAAGAAGGTATTGCTTGTTGGCCGTTGACTATCACTTATACAGAGTTCGGCATTGACTATTTTCGAAGATTATAAAAATGATATAATGCAGATTAGCATCGCCCTTACTCTAGGAGGACAAGCATAAATCAAGATATGCTCCCAAAAAAAAAAAAGAGTTAGGCATTGAGGTTATCAACATGTTAATATGCACAATGCACCTGCGTAAATAAGACAGGAAGCTATTCCTTAAGGAACAAAAGGATTGAGGACATTTATGTGCACTTTTTTTTTCTTTTTTCTTTTTTTTATGTGCACTCGATGGATGAAAGTGCCTGATTTTCCTAATCTGCAATTGCTTAGGTACTTGGCTGTATTTTAGAACGTACGATATTTAATATATGTGGTAGGAATTGTGGGATTTATATAAATGTTGGGGATTGTGCAGTTGGCTCTTCCTTTCTAACTTCTAATATCAAAAGTACTATGGCAATAGACAATACGTGTCAAGTTGCATCATGTAGTTTACTATGTTCAAATGGAGTACAAGTTTGGCACCAAAAAGGAGATAGAGTGTTTAAGATATGAGTAATTACTCCTTTTGATGTTGTTATATGTTATATGTGCATGCTAGTAAATCACGTTTAGCTCAACTGTTTTGAGTACAAGATCAAATATATCCAATCCTAATGATCAGTGTCCTTGTAAAGCAGGTTTTGAAGGTGTCAACTAAAATGCAGTCACATCTAGAAGATACTTCCCTCAGACACAGATCCCCAGAGTTTTTAGAAAGGGGTAAAAAAAGGTCACTTCATATGATTGATGGCGATCCAATGTATTGTGGCAATCAATCTATTGAAGGTCATTCAAAAGAACTGGTTCTTTATGATCCTCCTACAAGTGGTATGAGTAATGACACTCCTGCAGTTACTAATCACGTTGAGAATTATACTCCTACCTTTAGAAACTTCTTGGCTCCAAATCCTGCCAATCGTACCTATTCAGCAATTGGAACATTCACTGTTCAATGTGCCTCATGTTTCAAATGGAGGATAATTCCAACAAAAGAAAAATATGAGCAGATTCGTGAAAAAATATTGGAAGAGTATTTTGTATGCGAACATGCTCGAGAATGGCGCCCTACTATTCAATGTGAAGACCCTGAAGATATATCTCAGGATGGCAGTAGAGTCTGGGCAATTGATAAACCAAACATAGCTCAGCCCCCTTCTGGTTGGGAAAGATTGCTTAGAATCAGAGGCGAAGGGGGCACAAAATTTGCAGATGTGTATGTCTTTGGACTTTTCACTTCTTCCTCTCCTTTGGTTTTCTCCAAATAATCCATCAAGGATAAAAGGACCGGCTGTTCCTTAAACAATACATTGATTTTTGACATCTTGAAAATATCATAGTTGCAGGTCTAATCAGTTTGTTTTTGTTTTTTCAGGCTTAGCTAATTTTTTTTACCTTTTTCAAAAGTCTTGCTCTCAAAATTTGGTTTTTAAGAAGTAAAACTGCTGCTGTAATCTTGATTAGTCTGAGATATAGTCATCCAAGTCATGTATTTTAACCAACTTCAAGGTGTCAAACGTTGATTTGCTTTATGTTCTTTCATTCTGCAGGTATTATACTGCTCCATCTGGAAAAAAGTTGCGGTCTATGGTTGAAGTTCAAAGGTGCAATCTGTGTTCTATGTTCTTTACATGTATTTCTTTGTATATGTGCCTGTATGTTGGTTGGTCTCTATCTGTGCATGCATTACTTCATTGCTCAAACGAAGAGCTAATAGAGGATTACTAACTAGCATGATTTGCAACTAACATTTATCTTGGTGATTCAAGACTGTTCAGTGTGACATGCAGTGACAATAGAATTGGATGCCATTGTTTATTTTTGTGATATATGGTGACGGTAGAATTGATGCCATTGTTTATGTCATATGTTGCTTCTTCATGTTTGATTAATTTATTTGATTCTTGGAATTCATAATTCATGAACCTTGTAGGTATTTGCTTGAACATCCAGAGTATGCTAGACAAGGGGTAACTCTCTCTCAGTTTTCATTTCAGGCCCCAAGGCCTCTCCAGGAGAACTATGTCAGGAAACGTCCTGTTCGTTTTATGAACCCTTCTGATGGCAGTGATCTTCTACTTCAAAGGCCCCTTGAAGTTAAAGAAGGTGAGCGAATAGAATTTGTTGTAATCATTAGTGGATTAAGGACTTATTTTAAGTGCGTACAAGATTGTTTATAAAAACAAGAAATTTTATCACTAGTGTTAGTGGAGAATTTTGAAAAAAATAGAAAATTTACCATAACAAAATTAATACAATATCAATATCCATTTTTAATTAGCAAAACAAAAGTCCATAAGGTTCAACTAAATAATTAATTTGCTCTATTGTATTTGGAAATAGGAGTAAAAATTGAGACTGTTGTTCATTTTATTAAATAATACAAATTAAACCCTAACTAGAATCTCATATCAAAAAATATAATTGGTTTAAATTTTAGTTTATTTAATCATGGTTTAAATTATCATTCTACATTAGACTATCAGTCCCTAGTGTTATATATGAACAACTTATTCTTAAACAAGCTCTATACCAGCTTAATGAGAGCTCATTTTTGATAAACATGCTCAAATGCTAATTTCCTTGACTCATTAATGTTTGTAAACAATGCTTGTGAATAATTAACTTATCTAAATTTCAATTAAGATTTATTTATTTGTTTGTTTATTTATTTCAAATATCTAAAAAGATATATACTCTATAAATTTTGACGGTTTCAAATTATCTATAATATGTTAAAAATGAGAAAATAATATAGACTTCATTTTTAGATTAATGTTTTCACTAAATTACATGGACAATAGTGTCTTTGGTCAAGTTCGATAAAAATCTAGAGCTATGCTCGAGATCTATAAGATTCTTAACAAATAAGCTTGAACAAAGATTAATAAGAAAATGAATAAGCTTGAATGCAATCACGCTCGACTTACTTACATCCCACTATCGGTCCATTGTAGAAACAACTCGTGTTAGCATGTTGGCATATGGTGTTGGTGGACACTAATCTAGAGGGAGGGAGGAATCAAGGAGTATAAGGATGACTTAATTGGTGTTGTGTTGCCTTGCCTCTTTATGCTAGAATTGAAGCATCACAGAAGAATCCTCGACTACTATCAGGAGCTTTACATCACCTCATCTCACCTCGTTGAAGCTAGAGCATTATAAAAGAAATCTTGCCTTATATTACTTGTGGTTTATTGGATCCTTGTGGAAGAAGACCGCCTCTCAACCCATCTCATGTGTCGGTTAGTTAGGAATTTATATGTTTTGACCATGTAGATAGAATGATTTGCAAACCGTGCATTGAGTAATATAAATAGCCCAATAACACACAAAGCAACTCATTATTGTAGTAAAAGGTGATTACGCTCATCTCAGGCACCCCTCACAGCCCGTCCCTAGGTTATTGCACAACGAGTGGGTGGTTGATCTAATTATTGCACAATGAGAACTTAAGTTTGTAAACAAAATCCTAATTTATAAGGACATGCTAATTATTTCTCTTGAGAAATACACGAAATGAAAGTCTTCATCATCTAAAGAGATTGCATATCGAGTATTAATGACAGCCTGGTGTATGAAGCTCTTGCAAATGCGGATCTCAAGGAAGGGTCGAACTACATTGGGTCTATTGCACGTAGTCTTACCTTGCATTTCAAGAGGCTATTTCCGCAACTCGAACTCATTACCACAAAGTCACACGGCAACAACTTTATTGTTGTGCCAAAACTTCCCTTCAAGTCAATTTTATATGTTTAACTCCTATAATTTTCTTCTACTTAACTTATTTGCTTTTAAAAATTAGATCAATAATTAAATAATCAATTGAAGAATTTTGAAGAGATAAGCTAGAAAAAAATATGGCATCAATTAAATTATTTTGACGCATGCGGTGCATGCTAAAGGGTATGATACTCATTGACATAATTGATATAGATGACACTCCAGAGATTATCCGTGATGATTAGCATTGGGTGTTAATTTCTTGGAACGGAATGATTCAATTGTGTCGTTAGGCATGGCATGAGATTTCAAAGCATGAATAATATCTAAGAAAATCTATTTTATATATTTGCTTGGACTTAACAATGCACAATGACACGCCTAATGATACGGCGGTAATTATTAGTTTTCTATATTTTTATATAGTTAGAGCATTATTGAATGTAATTTCTTTGTTATCTTCACCTCCCTTACCTCTTGTCTATTACTCTCTTGTCTTTTTCTCTTCATAAATCACCTTCTCCTTTTACTCATCTAATCTCTCTTCCCTTGTCTATTTTTTAGTTTGCACATCTCACACCTTTCATTAAATCTGTTTTCTCACCTTTAATTTTAATTTATTCAACTTGCCTGATATGGAACTTTCTTGCTATTTTTGCCCACATCCATATTATGCTAACCATTTGTCTGGACAATTTGACATCTGGAGTTTTACTGGAGAAGCTTATAAAATGTAGGTATTTTTAACATTGCAAAAAACAAAAACTTAATTATGGTGGTGGTTAGCAGTATCAAAATCCATATGGAATGAAAAACCCACTTTACAATTCTTTTCAAATCCTATCATCATGTCATCGCAGGAGGAATCTGCCATCTCTGCCTCGTGCTCCTGTGGCTGTGGAGGTCCCACCGGCAGCGAAGACATTTGGATCGCCAACGGGACCTCTTCTCAACTCGCCTCAGCTTCTCTACGGTCACATCACAAAGATCCCCCTCCCAAATAAATACCAATGTAGAAAAACTGACCAAATTTGAGTTTTTAATTTAATCATCAAAAGTTTATATCGTTGTTAATAATTTTTCTTAGCTTTTAATAAATTTGATTTTGCTTGGGCTCACTATTTACACAATTAACCACTTGGCTGATTCAAGCATCAACTTTGGTATGGCATGTATGCTTTTTATGCTCTGTGCTATATCTTAATGCTATGGGTCCTTTTACCTTATCATTTCCAGAATACTAGAGATTGTGATAAGCAATCTCAAATGCTGAATTATTATAATTAACTGATATGGTCTTCTTTCTGCAGTTATTCCTTTGTCTTGTGCTGCTCCTTCCCATAAAGATCAATTAGTTGGTGCACAAGCTTCGCCAAATACTATTCCTGAAAAACCATTTCCTTCTCCAAATGAATCAACACCACCAACTGCCATGCCTCCATCTGAACAAATGAAGCTCAACAATGAGCTTGCTTCAAATGCACCATGTAACGCTTCAATCTGTTTTTTCTCCTTGACTTGCATGTCATCCATGATAGGGAGTGTTCATCTTTTTCATGAGTATGCAAAGTTTTGTAGTGAAAAAACTGTCGTATCAATATATAAAATTTGAAGTAAGAAAGTGATATAACAAAAAAAGAAATTCTATTCTTCATCATTCCCTTTTCTCTCCGTTTACAATGTCAGATGGAAGAGGATTGTAGTCATAGTTATGGCTCTTTATCATGCCCAGTGGCCTAGAAACTACTGTAAGAAATCTCAGAATCTACATTATAGCACTTTACGGATTGATCTCTTTCTGCAGTTAATCCCTTGTTCTGGCCTGCTGCTCATACACATAAAGAACCATTAGTAGGTGCACCAGCTTTGCCAAATGCTGCTTCCGAAAAACCTGTTTCTTATCCAAATGATATGAGACCACTTACTGATCTGCCTCCATCAGAACAGATGAAGCTTACAAATGAGCATCCTGCACGTGCATCTTCTTGTGAGTATTTATGTTTCAGTCTATTGTTGTTACTATTTTTGTTTTTTCTTATCATACATCATGTGCAATGGGAAGGTCATGTTCATACATATTGAAGGATGCTCTTTAGTTTTTAACAAAGTTCTTGCTACAAAAGCACATCATCAGCAAATATTTCAAAGTATGACAGTGATTAAATGAAAATAACTATTGTTTATCTTCCCTTCTTTTTCTCCATCTGCATCATTTCAGATCCAAGAGGATGATTAGCATTGTAATGGATGCCTTTTGCGGTTTTCGAACCTCTTGAAATTGTTTAGCAATATCAAATGATTTGTTGTTACATTGATTTGTTCTGCTTTTTGCAGTTAATCCCTTTTCTTGGGCTACACTTCCTACAAATAAAGAGCTAAATTTAGGTGGTGCACCTGTTTCTTCTCTAAATGAATCAATACTACCAACTTCTAAATCTCCAGAAGAGATGAAGCTTAAAGATGAGCACCCTACAAATCCATCTTGTGAGTTGTAATACTTCACTCTTTCATTGAATTCTTGTGTGCTATGTGCAAAGAAAAAACTCCATTGCAAAAAAAAAAAAAATAATAATAAATAAATAAAATTAAAAAAATATATATATGAAAGTGATAAAAATGAATAAAACTATCCTTTCATAGGATGATTGTCAAGTAATAGATGTTTTTTTTCCTTCTCCTTTCAGTGTTATTTTAGTGTCCTGAGCAAGTATCTTAAGCCACATTTCACACACCTGGTTTTGTTCTTTTCTCCTGTAGTTAATCCCTTCTCTTGGGTTGATCTGCCTACATATAAAGAGCTAGCAATCGGTGGACCAGCATCCGGAAGTACGACTCCTGAAGAACTAGTTTCTTCCCCTCCAAATGAATCAACTCTACCAGCTTCCATGCTGCCACCGGAACAGATGAAGCTTAAAGACAAGCGGCCTGCAGATGCATCTCCCTGTGAATTGTGATGCTTTACCCTGCTGTATCGATTTTGTTTACTTGTACTGCTTGCTCAATGAAAATTGAAAAGATCGAGTACAGGCACAAGAAGAATGACTTCTCTTGAACTGTGATAGGGATACAGAGTTCTCGTAGCAGAACAGCAGGACCTTATGGTAATCAGGTCCTTAGTTTTGCAAAACTACCAAAAAAGGTCCCAACAAGACCCTAAAACATGTTTTTGGAACTCATACAGACTTTTCTTTTTCAAAATATGTGAAAAAAAGGATATTGGTCAATGATCATTGAGGGACTTTATTTAAGGAACTTGAGCCTAAAATTGAGGTTCTGGAGTTCAATATGCCGCCGCAAAGATAAACCTTATTTGTATTGTTTCTTTTTTATTGAGAAAAGCTAGATCGAAATATTCCATGTTATTAACGCTACTGAAACATATTCAACATTGTACCCAAGCACAAACCAAATGCTGAAACATATGGAATATAGAGCAAGTTATTTCCTACTGAGTCTTTTGTGCTTCATTGCAGACTACAAATACTTCGTAACATGTTTCACATACTCGCACTACAATTAAGCATCAATTTCATTCTGGGTGATACTGAACAGATCACATTTCACCTCATCAGCACAACCAAAAGTTCAACAGGAATGCTATAAACTAGCTTGGTTGATGGTACACATATTAAGCCTATTTGGAATATCTCCAGCCTCCATGTTTTAGCTCCAATTCTTCACTGGTGGTGGTTGCAATGGTTTGAAGATTGAACACAACCTGTAGAATGGTTATCAACCTACTGCCGTACTGACTGGTTGCAATTTTGACTAGTTCTGCTACTGCCTACTCCATGTAGTAAAAGGTGATTCGCTAATCCCAGCGCCTTCGCCAACATATTTTTAGGCCAACACGGAGAAGATAAATCAAGAATGGCTACTAGCTATCAGTGCAAATGATTAAGGCATGGGGGAGGAATGCTCGGGCGCGCCGAGTTTCAACCTCTTGACCTCATGTGGTAATCTCGTATGTCTTAACCATCACACCGCCCC
>JBBPFP011234151.1:0-10655 GCA_037974795.1 Kaempferia galanga
TTCTCTTTAATGCTCTCATTTTTATTCTGTCTATCCTCACATATTCACACATTCACCTTAACATCGTTATCTCAATAACTCTTATTTCCTGCTCATGCGCTCAAGCCATATCCCAACATTCAACTCCATATATAACTTTCCTATAAATTTTAAAGGAATTTTACAATCACATAAAACACCCGATGCTCTTCTCCATTTCAATCATCTTG
Source organism: Kaempferia galanga (assembly GCA_037974795.1). NCBI lineage: Eukaryota > Viridiplantae > Streptophyta > Magnoliopsida > Zingiberales > Zingiberaceae > Kaempferia > Kaempferia galanga. The sequence continues at coordinate 210 of JBBPFP011234151.1, forward strand.
CTTATATTTTAAGAAAGACATCTCTCTCAATCTCTCCATCGTTTTACAAAAATGATTTTAAATATTTAAAGCTCTTAGTTTCAAACAACTTATTATCTTTTATCTTAATAATTATCTCATTATGTTTAATATTGCTAAATTTAAATTTTATATATTCTGTTTTTATTCCACTAAGCGTATAACCTTTCCTTTCTCTGAATGTGCCAAAAAAAAAGGGGAAAACTCTTTTTCCAGATGTTTCATTACATCTAAGATCTTTCTGCAGCATATTATTCTAATTTTGAAAGATTAACTATAAAGATAGTCAGCTTGAGTGCGTGGCTTCATCGGCTATGTGGATTTGGCAGCATCATTCTGATGATTGTATCAAGTTCAGTAAAAGTTTGGTTTTATCCTTAATATAGCTGCTACAAACATATAAGAGAAACACGTGCTCCATGTTTTCTAATGGATGTGAGATTAGCATTAATGTCAATGTCATATAATGGGTAGAAATGAAGGGAAATGACTACTGCATTGCTCAACTCGTCCAAGATGCTCAGTCTATTCAGATCTTTCAATTCGCCTAGTTTGGTTGGTTTATTAGGTTCACTTAACCTACCTGATTGGTGCGGCCTGGTTTTTGTTGGGCCAATCATCCCCTTTGGACTACCTATCTTGCTTGACTTGTTTGGACTACCTAACCAGATCGGCTTGTGCAGACTAAATAACTTGTTCAAACTATCTAGCCGACTCAGCTTGACAGTCTTGCTTGTCTAGCTTAGCCCTGTCGGTTTGCCTCGCCTGCACGATCGAATCGGCTTGCCTCGCCAGCACAATCGAATCGGCTTGCCTAGCCTCCCTAACCCAATTAGACCACCCATCTCATTGACCAATGAAATTGCCTGGTCAATTGAATTGCTCGATCCATCTTGTCTAACCTAACCATATTGCCAACCCACTTTGACCACTTTACAAGATGGACCTGACCAGATTAGCCTGATGCCAAGCCCAGTCAGCCTGTCTAGCCCACTGAGAGCGCTTGACCCACTGGACACCCTCAAGAGTTCAACATTAGGGCTTGATGATGACGTTTAATGCTTGCAATTCCAACTCTTGTGAGGTTAACTAGCATGTTGATTGTTGGAGTCGAATGGGTATTATTTTTCTAGGAGTTATGGGTAAGTATGGTTTTGTAAGGAGTCATAGGGTACGTATTTTGATGAGAATGAGAATTAGTTTATGCTCAATTTGTATGGAACCAAAATGGATGAATTGGTGCGATATCTCATCCTTTCACGTTTCCATTTTTCTTAATATTTGTGTAAACGGTGGGAAGGGTGAAATATTTTAAAGTGGTGAAATTTTTTAAAGTTTTCTATCCAAGTAAAAAAGGCGTTTAGATTCATAATCCACCCTTGGGTCCTGTTTACCTTTTTGTGAAGGAAAAGAAGTGCAACTGGGTGGGCTTTCTTTTCGATTATCCATGATTACTGTGACTGGTGAAAGGGAAAAAAAAAAGATTGGGAAAGAGATAAGAAGATTAGAAAATTTCGTGGATTCCCCATCTTCCTTAATCCTCTCATTCAAATGCTCAATCTCTGGCAACAACCATCAAAATGCTTGACCACAATTAACCTACTCATTCGCATGAATGGACTGCTCTCTCAGTCTCCTGTGTTTAATGATGGTGTTGCCAATGTTATCACTGAGCCACTCAAGACTTGGCATCGATGCTAACCAAATTGATGACACCATCGATGGTGTTATGCTAAGCCTCCTACACTATACGAACATCAGTCAAATTTATGGATGTTATTGCTAACGCTGTCTTAGAGCCTCCTAGACTTGATAATGATGTCAGCCAAATTGATTCATGGCTTCCGGAGCCTTTTGGCGAGGTTGGAGAGCGAGCGCTGAATGTCAATTGGACCTCGAGGTAACCAAGCCTCATCTACTGTGAGAGGAGAGAAGGGTTGGATTGTGGGGATGCTTCATCTAGGTTATGAGCCAAGAGGAGATAAAAGGTAACTGAAAAGAGGGGGGCAAAAAGACATTTCCCCTGGCTTTCAGCAGAAAGAATTTGTTTCCCCTCACTTTTGGGTGGAATTTTTTGGGCCAGAAGAGCTTTCCATGGGTTCTAACCTAACTTCTTAACTTAGGAACATAAATTTGTCTCATTCTGATGCCTTTCAACTGAACTCATTTCTTTCTGCCTGATATTGTATGCATTCTTTACTTGAATTTGCACTTGAAGTTCTGTATTTGGCAGTTACCCCCTTTTTTTACTGACTGCTTCCCAGTTTCTTGATTGCAGGAAGCGATCACACTGAAGATGACCATCTAATTTGCATAATAATCTTTTGTACTTCAATTCCTTTCTTGCTCTTTGCTTCTGCTTATAAAATGGGTACTAAGAGCCCTTGTCAATAATAAGGATATAGCCTAGCTAAACCATTACATGACTTCCTGCTTGCTTGTCGCATGTAAAACTTCAGAATTTGATGGTCGTGTGAAACTTGTATTTCTTCTATTGTTCAAGTCAGATTTATTATCATTGTGAATACAGAAATAGCTATGGAACTAAACATTCCAAGAATGAAATGGTTGTTTATGTCAATGAAATGTATTGTTTGATCCCCTGTTTAAAAATATACATTTAAATAAAAACATCCAAATATAAGCAATCATGGGATTTTAAATCAATGTCACAGGGAAATGAGTGACTTCTCTTGGTTGATGATGCAATTTAGTAAGATTGGTAGTTCGAGTTCCTGTTGTATAAATATTTAGAATAAAAGGATGAAACAAAGTACAGAAGAAAAAAGATGAGAGGAATGAACAAATTCAACCTGCGTGGCTGCGTGCGCAAGCAGAGCACTCGAGGCTCGGAACGCTACGCAAGCAGACGCTATTGTGGGATGAGCTGCCGCTGAACTGAACGATCAACAGCAGGTGTACCCAAATTTGTGTGTGAAATAGTGCTGAGTGAAGCAGAGGATGATGAGCTTCCTGGTGCGAGCTTAGTTACCTGAGGACTCGAAAGGTCATAGGAAGGTACATCAGAATCTGGATGCGACGAAGAAAAGGTCAAAAATTTATCGATGAGGTAGGCCTCTGAGTCTTCTTCTTCTTCGTTGCTATCGTCCAAGTAGAGGATACCCTGCTTGGTGAGTTGATGGTACTCCACCATCTCCTTGAGGAACATGTTCTCCCGTGCGTTAATGGCGTTCTCATTTGCTAGCCTGGATTTCTCAGCCAGTAATGCCTCCAACTGGAGTCGTATCTGCATTGCCACACATTCAACTCAAGAAAGACTAGGGCTTGTTGGACAAATCAATGCAGCAAAAGAGTAACGAACCAGGTCATCGTCGGCTGGGGCGTCGCCTTTCTGACGACTTTCCCTCGAGGCCTTGTTCTCCTCTTCAAGCTTAGCGCATCTTTCCTTTGCGAAAGCTAATTCTTCCTTGACTGTCTTTAGTTCTAGCAGAAGAATCTTGGCCTTAGCAGTCATTGCATTGGCAACCTACAAGAATGAAGAAGAGAGACTGCTCTTCACATAAAGAATGAAATCTCCAAAATAAACCGCTGCTAAAGATCTCTCATCCAGTCTTATCAAAGTAGACGCCACATTCATAAATGATGCATTGTATAGGTAACTAAAAATAATGAAAACCAGTTAGCGAGAGTAAAATTGTTATGTTATGCAAACCAAGCGATACACATTTGCCACCTTACGTCGCGAGAAGCCTGCAGTTGGACCTCGTAGCCAGCCGGATTGTGGGAGAGATTGGTCAGGACCTTTGTTTTTGTAGATTGACACGATGCATCAAGGCTTCTGAGTTTCCCTTTTACTTGCAGCTTCCTTGTTTCTTGGATTGTATCATTTCTCTAGCAAATTATAGGAGGTTAAAGCAAAACCATTAGGAATTCGATGTTTGATTAACATGTGATTAGAAGTCTTTTAATGTCATGAAACCGAAGAACATAATAGATAGTTCATTCAATTAAACAAAGCAAGTGAACTTGGACTGCCAAATGTAATACCAAAATTGAGCTTGTTAAACAAACAAAGCTGAACTCATCAGAGCAAAAACATATTGTTCACGTTATTTGGTTGTTCATTTGCATCTAATCAATCGATAAACTAGTGCCTAATTGCATACATTGTTGAAGAATACTTTGTCACTTCAAATAGCAATCGATGATGATGAAGTTGTTCGTGTAGATTAAGGTAAGAAAAATCTCTCGATCTGCATGATTGAAGGTCCAGCCCTAAGAATTTCCTCTAGATTCTAATTTTTAAAGAAATTCACCATCAGAGATCGAAATTTATTCACAGGATCCAACGGGTTCTCAGAGTTTTCTAATAAAAAGGGCGAAAAAACGAAAACACGTCATTGGAAGAAAAATAAAAGGAAGAGGAAAAATCGAATCGATCGTCTAAGAAACACATTGCAATCAGGCAAATGGATCAGAGCAACAAAAGCAATCCTAAATCGCGTATCTCAAATCGCCAGAGAGCACAGAGCGAGAACAGATTGGGAGAAAGAAAGATCGGGGCGGACGAACCAGTGAATGTCTCTGGCGAGCGAGCCCGGTCTGGACAACTGCACAGGAAGAGGAGGCGGCGGGGTCCAGCTGCGATTCGCCGGGGAACGGACGGAAATCGTCGGACGTACTCGACCACGGCACGCTATTTCTTCTCCGGCTAGCCATCGCCTCACTGCGAGCGCGAACCGAAGGAGGAATTCTTGTATTTGGCTCTTCGTCCACGCGATGCGGGAGACCGCCCGCATAAATGCTTCCACGGCCCAAATTGGCCGCGGGCCCCGGCTATTTCTCCAATCAGCACCCCGGTTCGTTTTGTGTACGTTAAGACGCCGGTCGTGTCGTCGAAACGAAGTGGGACCGTTGTTGCCATCCTATGGCGGTTAGTTTGCAGTTTGATAGGAAAAAGAAAAAAAAAAAGGATCGAATGTAGAGCACCTTCCTGGAAATACGTGAAGCTCCTTGTATAACCGTTCGATCCCAATCTTTTAATCCGAGCCGTTCTCATTTTAACGGTCAAGATTAATCTATTTTGAATCGAACGGCCATATTGGAAAATTGCACTGATTTGAAGTGCAAACAGATTGCAATTGAATAATTATGGCAAAAAGATAGCATTTTTTTATGATAAATTAAAAATATCCGATTTAATTATTTTAAATTAAATTCGAATAAATTGAACCCCAATTTTAACTAAAAAAATATGGTTCTCCACTGTGCTTGAAGTTTGCTTCTTGCCCCCCAACAATATTTTATTTACGTTTTATGTGAATCTGGATAGTGATTATTGGATTTATTTGTCGAATGAAGCCACTTAGGGGTTAATTGAATTAAATAGTAAATTACAGGGGGAAATTGTAAGTTCTAGGAATTATGGTCTCTATTTCCGGAAGCCGATACCTAATGGTTCCGATCCATCGAGCGTTCCATTCCGCCAACGAACCAAAAGGAATTCAAAAGAAGAGAAGAGAGGAGAGCCGATTCGCTCAATTTTCTGGAAGAATTGTTCATTGCAGCTGCTTCTTCGGCGTTAGATCCGATCCTTGAAACCTCGCGTTCCGAGAAGTTCCTCTTTTATGATGCGCTGGTCTTCTCCGTACCTCGGATCAAGAATTCGATCCTGGCTTCGCGACTACGACTGCCTGCAATTCGTCGCCATTGTTCTCATCTACATCCAGGTAAGCCATCTAGCTACCCGCCGTCGTTTTTGTGGTCGCTTTTTTGAGGTAGGACTTGATTAGGTTAATATGCAAGGGGATCTTTTCAGAATGGGGTTGGAACGGATGATGTAAGACGTTCTAATGTACATGTTGCAATACTAGATCGGTTGCGCTCTGGTGGGATCGCTCGGCGCTTTGTTCAATGGAGTTTTGCTGATCAATCTGGTGGTGGCCCTCTTTGCGCTCGTTGCAATTGAGAGCAGTAGTCAGAGCCTGGGAAGGACATATGCTGTGCTTCTCTTCTTCTCTATTGTTCTTGACATTGCCTGGTTCTTGCTTTTCTCGCACACTATATGGTGAGATCCTGATGAATCTTTTTAGCATTCATGCTTGTAGGTGGTAATAGCAGTCTGCAATAGGTGTGTTAAATGTGAAATTAGATGGAGATTGCACTATTCGTTGAGTATAGAGAAAGATGCATTCAACTATCTGTTGCATGGCTGAGTTGCATCTAGTGTAACCTTAGTCTTCTTCGGAGGCTAACTGTTGAAGTGGAGTGTTAAATGGAATATTGAAATACAAATGGGGTTCACAACGTAAGAAGCCATCTTCACTGCTAAATCTTGATAGTGAGCAATATACAGGGAGAGGATCAAGTAATTTTGATAAAAAAAAGAGTGACTACTTTTGATGTAACTGCTTCTTAAGGGCTTCTGTCTACCAGAGGAGCACTTAAATAGATAGGATAAAACCAAGAAGCCAAATTGTCATGAAAGGACCATATGCCACTTAGTGACTTGAATTTAATTATGTTTCTTATAATTCTTGATCACTGATCAGTTGTTCATTCAATTGATTAGCAAGTGAGACGGAGTGACTTGTATGTATATATGACACCATGTGATTGACACATATGACACACCATGAGATTTACAACTCAAGGCAGCATGATGACAAAACTAAGTATTTCCAATCATTGTTATTGCTTATGATGCATGAATTCATTTTGAACAATATATTGGCATTCTTGGTTGTTGCCATTTCAACCATCTTGCATGATTACATAATGGGTTATTGATTGACTTCCAAATTTATTTGTTCTAAATTGATTTGCCTGAAGCTTTTATTACCCACATGCTTTATACATTATGTTATGGGCATTCACTATTTCCTTTGTGTAATGTTACATTCTATAGGAACTTCAATCCTGATCAGAAGTTTGGGCCAGTATTTGTCTTCTCAATCAAACTTGCATTGTTGATGGAAATCATTGGCTTTTCAGTGAGGTTTTTGTCCTCATTTGTATGGGTTCAAATGTACAGATTAGGGGTTTCGACAATGGACAATACGACATACTCTGCAGATTATAATATTAGAGATAGCTTTGTGAACCCTCCAACATGTGAAGTAGCTAGGCAGACCTCCAATGCTGATGAGATTTTGGGAGGTTCTGTTTATGATCCAGCCTATTATTCCTCCCTTTTTGAAGATATTCAAGAGACACAACGCACGACTGAGGTATTATCTGAACCTGGGTCAACTTGAAAACTGTCATATGTTAAATTATCAGTATGCAGGCTAGTTTTCTCATGTGTTCCTCTTCTAGAATTCTTTTTTATACCACTATTGCCCTTTATTACATCAGAGTTTGTGCCTCATACCTTCTGGTCTCTATTATAACTTTTATAAGATATCAGTGAGGTGTCATGGCATTTTGTTGTCTTATACCTTCCTTGATGAACTAGAAATGAAATTAAACATACACTAGTGAATAATTTGCATTACTGATAGTGCATGTAAGTATTTGTCTGGAAATTTTTATGGTATTGTTTGGTGTGCAGGAGCTTGTCCATATAGTTGAAAGGTGAATTATGTGCAAGTAAAATATTTCCTAATGGACTTGAGTGTGATGATTATTCAATCTAAATATTCAAGTGTAAGTCATAATGGGTAACTTATCAAGAGTGTTTGTTTCTAATTTCAATTTATTTATGTGAATATGCCGAAAATGATTGAAGCATGATATTTAATGATAGATATGTGCCAAATTTTTTAAAACTCAATTAGTTGCTTCCATACACCACCTAAGCACTATCAATAAAATATTAAGAAATTAGAATATGCATCCAATTCTCAATGTCACTTCAGATAAGCATGTAATGAAAAATTTAGAAATTCTCGAAACATGAACATTAACATGAGAGTTTAGGTAGACTCTTTTACCTAGATGAACCCCCTTTATATAAGTTTTGTTCCACGAACAACTTAGAACATTTGCCAATTAATTTGTTAATATAATTATTGAAAGTCAGCAATTGGAAAATTGGACTCCTAAATCATTAATTTTTTTACCTAAGTGACACCTAAGCAACTTCATTTTTCTTGTATGTCAGTCTTTCAATAGGTCGTGCTTCTGCAACTTTGTTATCTTCACTGCCCTCTACTACACATTCATCACCTTAGGTTGAGAGCATAGTTAATGCTAAGATGGCGCTAACTCCCCTTTGAAGCACTCAATGATACTCCATTGGAAAAGAATATTTATAGATTATATTCAGATCATAAAAGATGATCTTTATCAGATAATACTAGAAATATTCTTTTAGATCCAACAGCAAATGTCAATGATCCATTTTGCACTTATTCCCAACATGGAAAGCTTGATCAAGATTTCCTAGCCTTCTCAATCTACATAGTCGAGAGAGAAATTTTTAGGAATTAGGGGTGCCTTCTAAAATTAGGTTTAAGTTGATAAATTTAAATTTTTTTAATTACTCACAGAAAATTAGGAACTAATGTCCATGTTTGATTGAGTTGTTTTAGGGATAGACTAATTATTACCATGTTTAAGGGAAATTGGTCATGGTTAGGACCTTTAATAGTAACCCTGTATCTCTTGTTATTTCCTCTTTCTTCTTAATAAAATTTTGATATCCTCTTTGTAAGGCACTTCATCACTTTACTTACAAATTTAGTTACAGTAAGCACATATCATTTTAAAGTAACTGTACTATTAATCATAAGGAGTGAAGACTTTTTGGAAATTTGGGCGTAGAAAAAATTATTACAATCAGGTGTGTGTAGATTATGCGAATGAAATTCAACTGGCTTTCTCAACATATTTATGTAATTAGTTTCAACCATGAATTTACAAGTATCTTCACTTGGTATCTTACTTGCAGAAATGCATTGCAACTTTCCAGTATTTATCTTACATATGGATAATTGTCTTGTATCTTTAAACTCTGACATGAATAAACTATAAATATTAATTTTTATCTAAAAGGATTTTTGTGGAATTAAACAATTATCTAAAAGGATTTTTGTCTTTCATATGTATTTTTTTCTGTGCTCGTTCTCTTGAATATATATAATACTTGGTCTCTTTGTTATATCTTAACTTTCCTGTCTTGTATAGTTGCATGGATAAATTGAATCAGTTTCAATGACTGATATTCCCTCTGTATCTGTGACATGTGTAAAAGACATAAATTTTGGTTGTTTAATTTCTTTTGGCAGGGCAGGAAACAGATTCTTTACAATGGTAACTCATCTTTGGTAGTTGAATCTTCAACACTCAAGTCATTCGTGAGTAAACTTTTTCAGGTTGGAGATGCAATCACTTTTATTTCATTTTATGTTTGATTCCCAATATGTTTTTTCTTCCCTTTATAATACATTCATGCATATGAAATGTTGAAATGTAAGTACCTGAGTTGATGTTTCATAACTCATCGGCAAAATTGAGAAACTTCTACAATCTCTTGTTTTTTTTAGGCTTGGCACTGGAACATAGATTCGAATCAGATGCATATGTAACTCAAGTTAGCACTCGATGACTATTTTGCCTTTTAATTATTTTGTCAATCAGTTAGGTTGTAGCCACTATCGTTTTTATTGGTCTTCGGTCTTGTTAGTCTATTCTTATCCTGTTAGGAATCACTCAATGTGCTTTCTTGTATTTAGGCTAACATAGTGTACTTTTGCAAACTTCAACTATTTACTTGAATGGCATAAAAATGATAAGCTGAAGAGGTTGACGAATGCAAATACTGAAGAATGTGAAGACTTCACTACCATTCTGTCAATCCATCTTATTTGACAAATAAAACTAATCAAATGTGGCTATATTTTCATTGCTATTGCTCTATATATTTTCATTGTTATTGCTCTATGATGTTCTCTCCCATTTTGACAATGTTCAGAAAACATTATAACCAAATATTTCGATTACATGGGAGTTTGTAAGGTAAAGTAAGTTGACTGATGTGACTATTGAGAATAACACAACTTCAGTTTGTATTCTTTGTCTGCCCTATTTGCCAAATATAACATGAGAATGTACTGATGTCCATCTCCAACTGACTTATGTCATTTCTGATGTGGGTGAGCCTTCTTGATTATGCTAAAGAGGTTATTCTACATGTCGTTTGGTTATACGGTAGAGGAATTGGTTATATAGGTAATTACTGCAACTGCATGATAAATAAAGTCCAACTGTCAAAACACCTAATACAAGTTTGAAATTAAATTTGTTTGTGCATCACATTTCTAGATCGAAGATAAATTCAAGCATCAGAAATACATCTGCAGAAGCACACAAATAAACATACATAAAACATTTATGCTTTTATTTACCAATTTTACTTAGTACTGTTATATTATAGAAGTTGGGAGGTTGCTACATGAGGTCAGAGGTCGAAACTCGGTGCGCCCGAGCATGTCTCCCCCATGCCTTAATCATTTGCCCTAATGG
>JBBPFP011234260.1:0-10655 GCA_037974795.1 Kaempferia galanga
TTTTATAAAAAACAATCAGAGAAAAAGTACTAATAAGCCTTAACATAATACATGAATACTTATTATTAAGAAAAATTCTCAATAATACGTTGCAGTTGAGTCTCAACTCTAGATTCAAAATTGAATAATGAGAAAAATTTTTAATAATATGCCGCACCTGAGTAACTAATTCTAGATCTTTTATTGTAATTATTAATAAATTTTAAAATTATATTTGACGTGGAAAAAAAAAACTAACATTAACGAAATTTATTTTTTAATACAGTAAGATATAGCTTTGTACGTGTATTCATAGATAAATTAATATGTTCTAACCTGAACCTTAAATTATAATATTATTTATTGTTAATCTAAATAGGTTGCTGTTTACAAATTAATTTAGTTTTTTTCATTTAACTATTTTAAATATAATAAACTAAAAAATTTAGTTTTATTTCTAACTAAACCAGATTTTTAAAAATACTTAGAGTATTTTATTTTATTTCAATTTTCTCAATCAAATAGATGAACTAAATGTTGCTCTATTTACGAATAAATAGAGGGAAAAAACAACTTGAATCGTTTTTCAATCTAGGTTAGATTATAGATCTAGAGGCACAGGAGATAATTATAAAGTTTCTTCTAATTTCACTTTAATTTTTTTATAACAAAAAAAATTTGAAAACGGAAATTTGTGAAGAACGAAAGTCAAAATTTCGTACCGCTTCATTTTGACTTTTTCTTTCATCCCCGTCAGATACCTACAAACTATCAATTTATAATTATTATTTCTATATTCTCTATATAAATATATTACGTTTATCATAATTTTTAATGTTTTCTAAAACTAAAATATGTGATAGATGCAAACTATCAGCATCTATTACAAAATCAGAATTCAATGGATAAAACCATCAACGTGGATAACCTGAATTTGAAAATTTTCTAATTTTTTTTTGAATGATCGAATTAGATTCATTTTTGACACCTCTAATCCATTTGTTATTTTTAAAAATTAATCTCAAGATGCACGATTTGGCACTATAAAATTTTTCCACATAAATTTAAAAATATTTGTAACGAATGATCCAATCATTCAACATTTTACATTTATTGTCCCAATAAAAAAATATTTTATAATATACAGTAAGAATCATATAACAATCTCTTGTCTTAATCATCACAAAGGAGACGTAAGAAATCTAACATGAATAGTTTGAGAGTGTATTGGCGGCTCCGGGAGCATCCATCTGGCACTTTCTTTCTGCAGAAGGGCGCATGCATCTCGTGGAACCATTTAGATGACGACTCAGAAAAATAAAATAAAAAAAAAGGAATCATTTTTCTGATTTTTCTTATCGACGACGATATTCTCTCCATTTTATCTGCTCAGGTGCTGCTGAATCAACTTCCTTCCTTACTGAACCACGGAGACAGAAATTTTTGTCATGGATTTTAGAAGGTATATGAAAATTTTGGATCGAATTCAGCCTGCAAAAAATGTGAGAAGCGATCGATGAATTGCAAACTGTGCGCCATGTTTGCTTTTTGTCCTCTTCGTTCCATGCCAAACCACAAATGGCAGCAGGGATGAGAATGAGATGACTTCTGCTCAGTCTTCCTTCCCCTCTTCTTCTTCTTCTTCAGACGCTCCTTCCATTCCAAACCCTGAATCAAAAGCCCTCAATCATATCCTCCATTTTTGCAGCCTGCGCGTGCTTTCTTCACTGAGAAAGGTCCCTGCAGCCTAGAAAACTTTCGCAGAACTAAAAAGGAGCAACCTTTTTGAGTTTAGCTGCCTAAAAGGCCGATTTTTCCCATGGATCAATCCTCCGGCCAACCCCTCCATGGCTCCTCCAAGCCCTCCTCGGTTCTGCCTCGTAAGACTCCAAATGTGAAGGCGCACTACCGCATCGGCAGGAAGCTGGGGCAGGGCCAGTTCGGCACCACGTACCTCTGCGTCGACGCCGCCACCGGCCGGGAGTACGCGTGCAAGTCGATCCCCAAGCGCAAGCTGCTGTGCCGCGAGGACTACGAGGACGTGTGGCGTGAGATCCAGATCATGCACCACCTGTCGGAGCACCCCAATGTGGTGCGGATAAAAGGGACCTACGAGGATCCCGTCTTCGTGCACCTGGTGATGGAGCTGTGCGCCGGCGGGGAGCTCTTCGATAGGATCGTACAGAGGGGGCATTACAGCGAGAGGAAGGCGGCGCAGCTGATCAAGACCATTGCGGGAGTGGTGGAGGCGTGCCACTCGCTGGGGGTGATGCATCGAGATCTGAAGCCGGAAAACTTCCTGTTTGCTAGCCCCGACGAGGATGCCGCTCTCAAGGCCACGGATTTCGGCCTCTCCGTGTTCTACAAACCAGGTTGCTCTTTCATCTTCTCCTCCTGTTAAACCAAGTTCATTTATAGGGGAAAAACAAAGCTGTTCTCTCTTCATCAATCAATATTTATTCATTCTGACATTTCAAGTCAGCAAATGCTTTTTTAGGATCTTTGTGACTTCAATGCAGAATTGCTGGGTATAGTTCTTAGGTATTTGGTGAAATTTACCAACCACATTATGCTAATCTCTTCTTATATTCCTGAAGAACATTGGTCCTCCTTTTGAATTACCACCAAGTAAATTTGATAACAATGGAGCATTAAATTGGAACCTACGGACTGTAGTACTGCCAACTGATTGTGAGGGCTGTCCTCTTGCTCCTGCTTCAACCCAAGGAAGGCAAGGATCGAAACACTCTACTCCGAATTAAAGGCCCTTTCTTCGAGCCTTGTAAGAATGGATAATGATCTTTGATGAACCCGCCTACATTAAAATCCTGATGGAATGCTTCACTTCGATTTCATTGCTTAGTGGAATTGTTGAGTTTAGATCCTTAGTTGGAGACCTTGGTCATCTCACTACACCATAGCATTGCCCTTCAAGATTCTCCTGTAAATTGTTGAAAGCCTTGTTATATGTGTTATTAGGCATTGCTAGAAAATCATTAGAATCACTGAAAAGTAAGTCTTTCTAAAACTATATAGTGTGTGCTCTAGAACACTACACTATGGTTTTTTTTTACTTCCTTGAGTACTCATTTTTTTCAGCATATGCGTAGGCGATACCTTTTCTGATGTGGTCGGGAGTCCGTATTATGTTGCGCCTGAGGTATTGCGCAAGTATTATGGTCCGGAAGCCGATGTATGGAGTGCTGGTGTCATTTTGTATATTTTGCTAAGTGGAGTACCGCCATTTTGGGCAGGTATAGTGTTCAAATCTCAAGTTTGATACAGAATTTTGGATTGCTAGTATGTTGTCTATCCTCTTGTGAGGTGCTGAGTTATGTTGAATTTCTGTTTGCCATCAGAAACTGAAGCAGGGATTTTTAAGGAGATACTACAGGGTCACATCGACTTTGAATCAGAACCATGGCCTTGTATTTCTGATAGTGCTAAAGATTTGATTCGTAATATGCTGAATAAGAATCCGAAGAAGAGATTTACCGCTCATCAAGTTCTTTGTGAGTATTCACATCAACAAATGATATTATTTGATTGGTAAAATACACAGTTCGAAATGCCAATTAATTAATGGTCCTCCAAAAGAAATGTGCCAAACAACTTTGAATTATCTTTGACATGAACTTATTTATGCTAGGTCACCCATGGATTGTTGATGACAAAGTTGCACCTGATCGACCCCTGGATTCTGCTGTCTTATCTCGCCTGAAGCAGTTCTCAGCAATGAACAAACTTAAGAAGATGGCCCTGAAGGCAATATCTTCCCCCAACTAATACTCTAAACTAGTAACTTTAAATACCATTCTTCAGAATTTTAAACTTTATTATTAGTCTACAGCTGTTTTTAGCAATCAAATTCGTATGAAAGAATTGACTCTTTAAATCCTAGGCCTGAACTTCTGATCTAAACTTCTTAAGCCTAAGTTAACATTAGTAGTTTTAAAAAAAAAATTAAAGAACTATAACTCATAGTTGCCTTATAATTAATTCCCTTGTTCAACTCACAATCTCTAATTCACAACTAAATTGAGGCATCACAATTTCTCCTACTTAACGTTTGGCAACCTTGTAAGAACAAAATCATTAGTTGATAAGAACCACAATGGAAGTTCATCATTACAAGCAATAGCATTTATATACTTGTATTACCTCACCGAGCCTTAAGCTACCTTGCTTATGATAATAGGATACAATCAACCTTTTTTGCTATTTGTTTATTTGTAGATACTTGTTTGTGTCTCACAACTATAAGCCAAAAAGAATAATGAACAATGTGGAAGATAAACATTTGTCATTAAGTAATCATGTGCTATGATATATTCGTTTCTCTTTTTGAAATGTTTATCTACACGAGCATGATTTACCGAGGCCCAGATTCTTGTGGGGTCATATTCAACACGACCTATTTGAAGTCATGTTGAGCCGGGCACGGTACAAAATAAAAAAAGCTGAACGAGCCCATGTTGTCCTGGCTCAAACACAGCCTATTGACACCATCACCTGCCGATGTATAAATCATATGGAGGAGATCAAATAAAGTGGTAGACAAGTCCACGCTTGAATCATCAAGAAAGTTTCTAACATTCTATAACATGATCTTTGTTTGTTGGTGAATGCCTAGAAAGTATGAATTACATTCAATCCAGGCTTACTATCAGGTTTAGTACTCATACCATAGAGCATATAACTATTGAGCATAGTGGATCTTGCACATGACCGTCGTGTATTAAGAGTGCCAATAAATCCCTGAATTAGAACGACATTGTTACCATATGCAATCTGAACATCATGGATAATGTGGGGAAAAGTGTTTCAATGAGAAGGTCAAACAACCCAAATAAGTGAATGATTCGGTGTGCCCAGGTCTATCATCCAGTTGTGATTCCAGCCTACCTATTAAATTCCATCTTCATCTTTCCTTGCTTTTCCTTGATGTCACTCTCTAGTGTGAAAAACAGTTAAGATGAAATTGTAATGGGAGATCTAGAATGAAGTCATTATAGTCAATTTCAGCATATGCCACTTCCCACCACTCATAGACCCATTTTCTTGTCCTTTGATGACTTACTTTAATCCAACATATAGCTTGAACATTTCCTTCCCACCGAAACAAAAATGCCTACCAACACATAGATGTGATTATTATTATGTACAAAATTTCAAAGGTAGTATCAATGATGAGTAAAAAGGGTAGCCCGCTCACCAATGAGGGGTCTCGCGGAAACATAGTCTTATCCTGCTTTGCAAAAGACTGTTTCGGAGACCCGAACATGTGGCCTTTGGTCACACAGAAATAACTTTATAGTTGAGATAAGGCTCCCCTTCTAGTATCACCCATGAGTAAATTTTTGAAATCATAACTTATTTTTAATAAAGGAAGCTAACAATTTGTCACATGTCACTTAGATGTCTTTGTTAGTGAGATGGGGATGAATCTTGTAAAATAGTCTTTATTTTGGGCAATTGGATTTGGTACACTAGAATGGCCTTTGATCTTATTTTGCAGGATGAGCCTTGTTTTTACAGTAGTATCGGGTAGTTAGAACCAGAAAAGTATGAACCAAGTCAAGAGTCCACCACAAGTAACTATAATGAGAATCATGCCAATAATTCGTCGGCATAGTAGTTTGAGGAGATATCACAACAAACAAATAAACAAAGAGGAAGGCTGAAAAGTCCCATATTATCATATGGTTATCAGTAGAAGTGATTATCGTTTATGTTTGTAAAAGTTCATGTTTAACTAGAATCCTTTATGGCTGCTACATTGGTACAAGGACATGGTTAGATGATGTACAATTTTCAAAATTGTCTTGACTATTTTCATATCCAAAAGCCATCTACCTTGTTGGTAATGAAAAATATCATCTTTAATGTGTGCCTTGTGCATTTTCTTCCTGAAGCATGTGTTCCTTATCCCATAGGTTATCGCTGAAAGCTTATCGGAAGAAGAGATTGGCGGTCTGAAAGAATTGTTCAATATGATCGATACAGATAATAGCGGGACAATCACATTTGATGAACTAAAAGATGGTTTAAGAAGAGTGGGTTCTGAACTAATGGAATCAGAGATCCAAGCACTTATGAACGCGGTATATATGCAAAATAATGAAGAAGATTTGTTTGATCTTTGTGAAACTTGACATTGGATTGCTTGAACTGGTGGCAGGCAGACATTGATAACAGCGGCACCATAGATTATGGTGAATTTCTTGCTGCAACATTGCACGCGAACAAGTTGGAGAGGGATGAAAACCTAGTGTCAGCATTCTCCTTCTTTGATAAAGACGGAAGTGGCTACATCACCGTGGATGAGCTTTCACAAGCTTGTAGAGAATTTGGTCTCGATGATGTTCATCTAGATGACATGATCAAAGAAATTGATCAAAACAATGTTTGTGCCTGTCAAGAAATAAAATTATTTCTTGATATGATACAATTGTCTTCTCCATTAAAATCATGCTCATTACATGTGTTCAATCTCTAACAACTGTTTCCCTGATTGTTTGCAGGACGGGCAAATAGATTACAGTGAGTTTGCGGCTATGATGAGAAAAGGAAACGGAGAAATTGGAAGGAGAACAATGAGAAATAGTTTGAGGCTCAACTTGGGTGATGCTTTCAAGATTTCAGAGCAGTAGCAAATGTCAAAGAGTGGCTTTTAGGGAGGTAGAGTTTCTTCAGAAAGTTGTATGATCAGTTAGTGCTGTGAATGTTGAGGGCATGTCTTCAGAAAGTTGTATGATCAGTTTGTGCCTGGAAAATTTGATTTAAATTTGCTCTATCGTTTTGCTTGTCTATGTTAAGTGCAAACCATATCATGTGACATGAGGGTGTCTTTAAATGCTACTTATCTTTTAGGAACCTTTCTATCATACAAATCTGCCTATTATGAGTCACCCTTAAAACTCTACTAGATGGCTAGCGATAATCTCTATCAATCTAAGCATCTCTATCAATGTTTGCACTACAGCTAAACATGAAAGGACCTCTACATCCTCCTCTAAAAGAACCTCAAGTTCAATTTAGAAATGACAAACTTTGATAATAATAACCTATATGATTTACTCCTTCCATTATAGTGGAAGGAGTTAATAGAGCATAGATCATGCTGGTAGAGAATGCCTTTCAGATCATGTATATAAATAAACTCATTCAGAAGTCATTAAGGTCATTTTCCATCATTCTACATAGTTTCAGTTTCAGCAATTGAGCTGAACTAAAGCTCATGTAAAGAAAAATTAAAGGGTGCCGTGTACCATGCCTATTCAAATTATACAGGTGAAAGAGTTCAAAGGAAGAATCCATTGCGAAAATACATCAGTGACTTATAATAAACATAACATGCAAGACTAAAAATAATATCAGGATTAAAAAAAAGAAGGATAACAGATGTATTTCTTTGTATATGCTAAGTTTTCTGGTTACCCTGGTTTTTATTTACTTATCGACTTAGTGTTCTTCCTCTTTTCTATTTCAAGCAGAACTTTCTTGCTCGTCATTTCCTTTTTCAGCAGAACGCTCATGTTCTTTCCCTTCTTGAGTAGAATGTTGTTGCACTTCTTTGTTTTTCGACTTATCGTCTTGTTCGCCTACCTGCTCCTCCTGTTCCCCTACCTGCTCCTCCTGTTCCCCTTCCTGCTCCTCATTTTCCCAGATGATTTCATCATCACTTTGTGAGACTGGCAGGGGGATCCTTGCCTCCTTCACAATCTGCATGATCTCTGAGACGCTCTGGAGGCAACCAGTGGAACTGGTGGGCACATTGTTACCACGCAAGAATCCATAGTTTGCTTGTGCAGCTTCCGAAAGCTCCCTAGGCAAGTTTTTTAAGTACCAAATATGGTTCTTTATTTGCTGCATTGTGATCCTCTGCACAAATACGCATGAAAAATATAAAAAAGAGTGATGTTGGATACTGTTTTCTCATTCCTTTTTGCCTATTTGATTTGTTGCTCATGTCCTATATCACACAACCTGCAATTTCACTCTAATTATGGCATGTTTAGTTATCCATCTTTAACAGAATTGTGGTGCACGATCCTATTAACAGCCATGTTTTTTTTAGGGTACTAACCTATCACTTTATAGTTTATACCAATAAAATCCAACTACAAATTCTCAAAGATTACCCTGGCAGGGTTGGCAACAAAGATCTGTGAGAGAAGGTGCTTGCAATCTGAGGAAATATGAACATGCGGTGGTATCTTGTATCGAACAGCTCTTATTCTCTGCAATGAAAAATAATAGTTAGAAATTCAAAAGGATAGAACATCAATTTCGTAATTTAGTAAGCCAGAGATATCAAAACAAATAAAACAAGCATAATCACAACGAGAAGTGATGAGGCGACAAAAACAAAGAGGCCTAAAATTGTCACCTCGATGGTCTTCCTGAAGTTCTTCGTATCATTTGGATCTTCAAAGGGGTAAGCTCCCACCAACATTACATATAGTGTAACCCCACAAGACCATACATCAGCCATCTATAGTGACAATTAGTCAGTCTTAGAACAAGCCGAAGATTTTTTTTTTTTCCAAAAAAAAAAAAAAGAAGGCATAAAAAACTCCAATGGAAAACAGAGAGATTTATTTATAATGGAGGTTAGTTGTTAAGTACTAGGAGTTTGCAGGTATTTCTAGAAATATTATATCACAACACATCGTAAATTCAAAATCACTTTATGTTAAGCACTTACAGGGCATCAAAAAATATATTGCAAAATAAAGCAAACACTTGTATGTTTCATGAAATTCATAGAAGTACCAGTTCTATCAGGCTAAGAAATCTAGCCCACACTACTGGTATCAAATTCTAACTCAACATCATTATCAAGCTCAGCCATTCTTCTTCCAACTATTTGAAGAATTTCTGCATTGAGCTCTATGCATGTTACAAAAGTTCAATTGATATACAAAAAACGCAACAACAATTCTATTACATAAAATCAAACATGGTTAAACAACAATACCTCTATTGTGATTTGCATGATATTATCCTCAAAGTATAATTAACCTGATCTATTAATCAAACAATGAACCATGTACCTCTAAAACGAAAGTAGAAGAAAGTAATCATGTGCTCTTGTTATTATAAAAGGAAGTTTCTGTTTGCACCTTTCCATCATATTCTTTCCAAGTCAGAATCTCTGGTGCAATGTATGCTGGGGTCCCCACTGCTGATTTGGGTTGCGAGTGAAGCAAAGTGGACTGCATTATGAATTTACACATAAATTCTCACTGCACTAAACGTTAATCTAACTGAGATTATATGAGAAAAATGGCATCGAGAATACGCTCACCTTAGAGTATCCAAAGTCACATATTTTGAGTTTAGGTGACGGGCTACCATCAAGCAAAGTGTTCTCGAGCTTCAGATCTCGATGACAAACTTGCTGTAAACATCAGAACATCATTCAGACAAAACTATTCTCAATTCATATTCTTTATGTTGTTTCCAACGAATATTACCAGTTGATGGCAGTAGCTGACACCGCATATAAGCTGCTGAAAGAAGTACCTCGCCTAAATTTTACAATAAAATTTTTAAAGTAATCCTTAATTCGAGAAAGAACTTTTGCACCAAATGGGAAAGAAATATAAGAATTTAATTGGAAGATATGTGATATAGAAACCTCATCCTCGCTGAACCTTCCCATGCCGCAGATCCGCTCAAAGAGCTCTCCACCGGCGGCGTATTCCATCACGATCACCAAATGTGTAGGCGTGAGCGTGACCTATTTCAGAAGAATCATGATGATTTTTTCAATAAAATCAAATACGCACGTAAATCACGAACCCTAATAAGACACCGTTAGAGCTTAAAGAACCAACCGACCTCCATGAATTGGATAATATTAGGATGACGAAGCGAACGATGATTAACAATCTCCCTGACAACCTTATCATCGATCTAAAATTTAAAAAAAAAGAAAAAGAAAAAGAAAAGGGAATTAGAGAATTACGAATACGACCAATCACATTCCATACAAATCGAAATAGGGCTGAATACCGAACCGTTTCCCCTCTGGGTAGGTACTTGGCGGCGACGAGCTCCTTCGTCTCCTTGTTCCTCATCAACTTGGTGACTCCAAAGTTCCCATACCCAATGTCCTTTACGAACTCGTATTTCTCCATCACGTCGCCACGAAACCCTCAACTTTCACCAAATGTCGATCCTGATGCGATCAAAAACAGGAACTTTACGTCGTGACGAGATACGAAAGATCGATGATGGCAGAGTAGAAACTCAATTCAGTATTGTAATGCTCACCTCGAATCGTATTCCTGTGCGATCATACGCTGCGAAGATTCTAAGGTGAATCACTGCGTCGCGCTCGCCTTCCGGTCGCTCGCCGCTTCTTCGGGATTGGGGATAAGAGGCAACGGAAACCGAGTCTCAATATAGCAGGCGCGGGTACGGGCCGGTAGAACTCGTCATGTCAGGCCTGAAATTACATATCTACCCACCTGAGCATCGATATAGCAGGCGCGGGTAGGAAGCGGTAGAACTCGTCATGACAGGTCGGAAATTACATATACACCCATCCGAGTCTCGACATAGCAGGCGCGGGTACGAAGCGGTAGAACTCGTCATGACAGATCGGAAATTACATATCTACCCATCTCAAGAAATAATAATAATAATAATAATAATATTTCAAT
>JBBPFP011234369.1:0-10655 GCA_037974795.1 Kaempferia galanga
GAGAGAATAGTAAGGAAATGACGGAGACGAGGAAGAGGAGGAAGATGGAGATGGTGGCGCATGTCGAAACTATGCCTTTGCATTTTCAATTCGGTTGAACTTGGACTGGTGTACTCTTCTGATCTTCAATTTGATTGAACTCGAACTCAGCACAAGTTAGTCGAGACAAAGATTGGATCCTTTCTTCACAAATTGCTTGTATCCAGGTATTGTACGTTTGCGGCAATCGTCCCTGAAATACAACGACTTCAATACAAGGGAAGACAACACACCTTATATTATCGGCGAACACCTCGTATGCCTTAAACCTTTAGATGACAAAGATGACAAAGGAATACAGAGAGAGGAAAAGAAAGACTCGAAGATGTATAATATTTCGGATGTCTTGGATGTGATGAATATTGTTATTTGGGGATGCTGAGGGTGACCTTTTATAGAGTTATATGTGCTCTGAGATAAAAGAAAACCCTAGACTGCGTCCCGTGTGACCGCGTGCCGCGTGACCGCGTCTCGTGTGCTAAGTGCTCTGAGATAAAAGGGAAACCCTAGACCGCGGCCCGCGCTCCGCGACCGCGGCCTACGCTCCGTGTCCGAGCCACAGGCCAGGCCAAGCACGCGTGTGTGTTTGAGGCTCAAGGCCTTAGGTTGAGCTTGAGTTTAATAAGTTCATTTAAGTCTAGAGAAACTTTCAGATCCAATCAGAGCGTAGTATGTCTTATTTGTATGTTTGATAAATGATGTTTTGGTTACCTATGATTTCTAAGGTGATAAGACGAATTCATCCAGCATCCCATGTCTCAAACTAATAATCCGTCAGCACGCGAACTCAGATGAAGCAAAGCTGCACAGGTAGAATCAGAGTCAAATAACTCAACTTCGCACGCCCAAAGAAATATATTACAGGCATTGCTCCTCCGACTCTATATGCCTAACAGCAATTCATCTACTGCAAGGTTTTTTGAACGTTACTCTGGTATTCCTAAGGTATTATGGTCATCAAGGATGGAATTAGACAACGCCTGCTTGATTTTAGGCACTGATTGAAGCTACAAGAGCATGAATCTCCATATATTTTTCACGTAAGCTACTAAAGACCACACAGCTAGGCCAGCCGAAGTGTATAGTAAAATTACACCGCAAGTGGACAGCGAACTAATCCCGGCGAGGCTGTAAAGAAAACGATCTTAGTATGTATCCACTCATATTAAGTGAAAAATAATAAACTTTAAGGCAAAAACACAACTTGGAATCTCTAGTTGCTAATAGTAGGGTTAATGCAGCCATCTGTGTTGCTGTTTTCCACTTTCCTAACTTGTTTACTGCCACAGCCTGCCATAACTTGCCACAGGTTATGAGAATTTTGTAGTAATAAATGGTTAAAAGAGATGGTTGCTGCATGGAAGTAACCTGAAGAATTTTGCTATCTTTGGATGCAGCCCATTCTCTAACTGCTGACATTGTGATCTGCAGAGTGGAAGAGATAAGTGACTTGTCTACGATAAAGCTGTTGGTTCAAACATCAACATGCTAAGCTGGAGAACATCTTCAGTTAAATAGACAACGTGATGAACTAACCTAACACCATCATCAATTAACCAATTAAACAAAATAAAGCACCTTGTATTGTGGGTTAGTCAGATTTAGAAAACTTTAGTGAGGGAAATTTTGAAATAGATGCTGAGATAGGTAGCTCTAGCAACCAATAGCGAAATATCAAACCAAATATGCTATTATCCAGAAGTAGAGTTAGTCAGGTATGTGATTAAAAATTTCTATTTATTTTATTTTTTTCCTTTTCAAGGAACTATTTACATATAGAAGCACTATATTTACACCTTAAAACAAAACGTTTCCTGAGATAAAAGATCAATAAGTAAAACATGTTTTCTCTAGTAGATTACCCAACTCAATAATTAGCTTAAACAAGAGACAATGTAAAATACATTTCAACTAAAAGCTCTATCATTATAGGAGTAGCCTTAGGTAATTTAACTCCAAGGAACCAGGAACAAACAAAGAAGTTTAACAGACAAGAATATAAGCATTCATGATTGATGGACCTAGATAAGAAAAGAAATACCACTTCAAAGCAGAAGAAAATCAGATTTAGTTGATCACCTCTCGACCAATAATTGCAATTGAAGGTATTGTTAGAAGCCATGGTGCTTCTCCAAATGTAGAAGATTCCAATGGTGTGGTACATAATAGTACCAATGTGGCAGCTACCATAAGCTACATTAGACCAGTATAATTTTTCAAAAGTTTTAACTGTCAAATAAATTATATGAAAATAAAGGACGATATAGCAGAGAAGAAAAAAAAATGGGAATAGAGAGGGCTAAAAATATTTCAAAAGAAAGCATGGCAAAACCTTGTCAGCTACTGGATCCAAAAACGCCCCAAAAGCAGTTCCTAGATGCTTCTGTAGTATATCAATATCTTGCAAGATTATGTTTAACTAAAGCAACATAGATAAAACACTAGTTATGAAATTTATGCATATGTACTAAGCCACAAACCTTCCGAGCAATGTAACCATCAAGCCAGTCTGTAAATGCTGCAGCAACAAAAATGCCTGTCGTAGCAGTTGTTGCCCACCAGCCATTCATGTAATAAGCTATAAGGAAAATGATATGTCAGCTTAACGATACCAGCTTTCAGTGAAGAGGGAGATATTGAAGGCTGAACTTATGGCATGAGTAAATGGAATGATTGCTTGATTCGAATATGGCAAATGCTTGAAGTTCAACTGAAAAAGAGCTCTACATATAGCTAATAGCCAGTAACTTGAATCAAGATTACCACAAGAAATCATGTCAAACCCTCTAGAATCTATGGCATCAAAATTCTTCAACCAGACAGGATATCAACTTCTAGAAAAAAGATGGATTGGCAAGTATATGTTGCATCCTTTTTCCCTGTAGGTTACCAGTTTGGCAACTTACAGCAATATTTTTGAAGGCAGATTGCATTTAGGTTTAGGACATAGGATAAATAAAACGTATACATTGTATTTAAATTAATCCTAATTTAGTTAGTGAGGTGGGGTTAAAAGTCCTATATAATGAGCTGACTCAATGTAGAAGTAGAGGTGGAAATGTGAATTTGCATCCTAATTGTTGAATTAAAAGAAGACTTGCAAATTGCATATTTGCCATAAGGATAAGCACATGCTTAGTACTGGCCTAACTAAAGTCCAAGATAGATTTGTTAAAATGCTGAAAGTAGAAGCTAGATTTAGTACTTAACTCCTTGAAGATTGATGCCTTTCCCTAGGCTTTAAAAGAACAAGAACACCCTAATATAATGATGGCATATTTCTTCTCCACTTTTTGTGATTGTTTCTATCTAAATTTTCATTCTATTGTATTCTACTAAGGCCAATGTTATATGTAAATGGTTGCAAAGTCAAGTCTTAGCTTTTAGGGTCAGGCTCTGTTTGAAGTATCCTTTATGCTCTTGGTAAATTTGATATGAACTAACTTACCTACATATGGTCCATTACTCAATAGCTTTCTTACTTCATACATAAGAATGCATAAAAGTATTGGCATATGGGAACCAGGCAAATGTGGTTGCCCCATATAACCATCTTTGAAGCTATCCTTTGTTAATGTATTACCCGAGAGCTCAAATGTACAATCGAAATAGTATTTCTCAAGAAAAAGAGCATGACTGAAATGTGCAACAAAGCAGCCAATTCCTTGTGAGAGATTATCCTCCCAACGATAGCCTACTATAGATAAAATCCTCGATCCATTTCAATTTTACTTGCTAGTACAATGGCATTGATTTTTCTCTAGAGGGGCAAAAAAACCTCAAAGTAGCTATTGAACCACTGTCTCAGATATAATGATACCACCCGAATCTGGTTATCGACTTAATGATCAAATGCTAAACGAAATGGAAAACAATTGGATTTGGCCAATGTAATTAGTCAAACAAACTACAAACTTGCCAGCAAGTAATTGTCAAATTGAATTTCTAGTTGGAATGCTCAGTTGTTATAAAAGTGCCCCAGAATTGAACACTCGGTAACCATGCTTTGACTCAATAAAAAAAACGCACAATTAAGTAATAACTACCAACTGAGATGAACTAGCTTTACAGATACTAAGAGATTCATCAGAGGCAAAAACAACAGGAGAAGATGGACAATATCTAACATTAGATGACAGCAAATTGCAGACATAGATAAGACAAAGAAGGAAACCCTTTCCGCAGCATGCAAAACTTTATTTTTGGAGTCCATGTAATATGAAAGAGGAATTTTCGAGAACGTACTGCACACGATAAGGGGAACAGCGCCTACTCGCCCAAGGGTGAGAAGCGTTGGAAGGGTGAGCAAAGATGCAGGAGGACCGGAATCCCTTTTCTCTTTCTTCTCCCATAACGGGTGGTTTCCATTGCTGTCCAACACTCCGTGGTCCGGGGAACCCAAGATCTGCAGTCTCTCTTTATCGCCGCTGCCGCCTCCACGATCCGACCCAGCTGCCGCCAAGTTCCTGGTGCTCAGGGAGCTTCGGCCTATAGTCGGCCGCTCAGATTCGGGCCTCATCAACCACGATCCGACCACGATGCGTCGCGCCGAGTCACGGAAAGCCGAGCCACTAGTTAGGGTAACAACGTGACGCCTTTTGGCGACGGGCAGATTTAAGGCGACGCTCCGAG
This sequence comes from Kaempferia galanga, assembly GCA_037974795.1. Lineage (NCBI taxonomy): Eukaryota > Viridiplantae > Streptophyta > Magnoliopsida > Zingiberales > Zingiberaceae > Kaempferia > Kaempferia galanga. The sequence goes on from JBBPFP011234369.1 coordinate 4,672, forward strand.
TGTCACCACCAAAGCGAGTGTGCGCCGGAGACAATTGGTGCTGCGGCTGGTGCTTCCGTCCATGGAGAAGGGAAGATGGCGGGTGTTGGTGGTAGTGGCGATGGGGAAAGGAGACGGCGGCCTTGAGAAGGGCAGAGGAAGGGAAGGGCGGGGGCATGGAAGTGGGGAAGATCGAAGGATGAAGGAACAAGCGATTGGGAACGAGAACGACGACGAAATCGATCGGATTGGGCGATGGACGATGGATTTATGGACTGGGCAACAAATTGAGCATTTTAACCTGATTAAACAAATGGGCCATTTAACTAAAAATTAAATTTCAAGAATAATAAAATTAACAAATAGCACTAGTTATCCATTAAAAAAGAAAATTTGAAAATCTTAAGCAATCGTTTAAAATTTAAACAGAGGCCAAATCCTGCTAAGTGGGCAGGATTTGACAAATCCTGCACACTTTACTACACTTAGTAAAGGTATTAGATCGCATAATATTTAATTTTAATTTATTTATCATTCAAATTTAACTATAAGTGCAAATCACACCAACACTTTCTTCATTTGCTGCTACCTAAATTCTATTTCGCTATAATTCATATTTTGTACTCTTTCAATAACCCCTGAGATGCTGCTATATCTGTATCATATTAATTAGATTCGCTTCTGGCCGTCCACCGTAAGTACTTTCGTGGTGGTCAGTGGAAAACTTCCGTGGGACCGGATCGATCACTCCCGAGATAGTCAATGAGGCTAACTGGTTTATCATTTATATCTGTATCATATTTCTTGTTTTTTCTGCTATAGATTACTTAAGCTGTGTATCATCAACATTTGATTGTTATATGAAATAGATTGCAATCATGCTCACCAACTGACTTAGTTTTAATTAGTTGGATCTCTTTCTAAACATGATAATAGTTTTCATTGGAACTGCAATCTGTAGTTAGGATTGAGTTTGATGAGTTTGTGTCCAAATCAAAATCTTAAAGTTCACGTTGTCAAATAACTAGTTTGGTTAACTGTAAGCAACACGAAGCCTTTGCTTCAACTTTAACTGTATCTACCTTCCCTACCTTTTCTCCAAAATGTTATTTCCTTCCATTAAGATTGAATTTTTTTCCTCCTAATTTGCACTTTCATAAGCTGTAACCAATATTGTTGATCATTTTGTGTTACCAGTTGTTTTTGAAGGCTATTAAACAAGTAATTCTGTCACCTACAATCTATTTAATTGAAAATTTCATACAAGGTTGTCTTCAAACTTGGCATCTGCGAAACCTCTATATAGTTTTCTCAGCTTTGAGTTGTGTGAATATATACGAACTCTCACTAAGGGTAGAACTGATGTTCTTGCTTGCTTACCAAATATCACTAATTGCAACAAAGGTGGAATTAAATGTGTAGATTTAAATTAACTTTTCAAGACCCATCAATCTATCCTAATTATAGCAAAGGTGATTACGCTCATCCGAAACACTTCTCACAATCCGTCCCTAAGTTATATTTAGGGAGATAAATCAGAGCCAACTTATTGAGACTTAGGGAGTGGAAAGAGTTTTTCCCCAGGGCATACAGCCATCGGGAATTAATCCCTGCTCCATTATAGCAAATCTACCCCTCTAACCAACTGGACACCTTATCAAGAAGCCATAAGATCAATTTTGGTTTAAATATTAATAGAACCTCCAATTGTTTTAAAATAAGATCATGTGTGGCGTTTGATCTAAAAGGCAATGTGAATCTCTGCTAATTGACAACAAAAGCAGAGAATGAAGAGAGAATCCACAAAACTACACTATTTTCAAGCAAGATGATCGTCTAACATTAGCCAAATCAGGATGTAGTATACAACAATTTTTTGGTTTACAAAAATAAATAATGTTAAATGTGATACTAGATTGTTCCATCTAAAACCAATCGATGTGAATCGGAAGAGACAAAGAATGGAGCACTTGCTCACTTGTTGCGCTTTTTAGATTCACTGTAGAGGATGACACCTATAACGGTGAGGGTGTAGCCAGCCATTCCGGTAAAAGATACAGGGTTCCTAAATATGAGAATCGAGATGACAACTGCCACTGCACCCTTTGCATTTCCCAAAACCTTCAAAGAACGATGAACAAACAGACATTCTTATTAGGCTATTCATCCATCTATGAATTTATAACCACCAAAGAAAAAGTGCGAATTATATAGGGTACAGATATGATGAGTTTTCATTTAGGATGGATGATGCATGCTTTGCGGATATCCAGTTAAATAACTAAAAGGTGAAAATCTTTCTTCCAACCAACCTTGATTTATTTTTTGCAATCTTGCGAGTTGTGAATTACCTTACTGAATTACCATACAAAAACAAACTATTAGTCGTTGTTTTGCATTCATTGCATTAGCAATTCAGATTGATAAGAAGTAATATAAAATTAGTGAAGTGGTGACTAGGTAAAAAAAAAAAAAAATGAAGTTGCATGAAGCAACTAATCACTAGCAGATGAACAATGATAATAAGTTCAAGTTGTCATTATATATTAACGAGTAGTAGTATACTATACTTGTATGCACAATGTTTATCCATGAATTTCAATGATACACCATTCATGTTAAAGATTGGGCAAAAATCCAGATGACAAAAAATTGAAATATTTTATGTAGCTTGTTGTGAAGACTATGTAAATTCCGCTTAAGATTCACAATTTGCTGACAAATGCAATATCATCAAATTGAAAATGGATAAAACTATGAAGAACATGACATTAGAAAGAATGGGAATGGTCAAAGAAATAAATCAAGAGATTTATTCAATATATTTCAATCTAACTGATGTTCTCAATTAAAACTTGACACTAAGAACAATTGCACCAATGGAACATACCTGGAGAGTCAAAGCACTGGTATATTTTGTGACCAAGAAATTGGTCAAGTTCACAAAATATGCCAAAGAAGAGTTGAACAGGAGGTATAAGATAAACTTGGAGTCCTCTCTAGCAAGTGCCAGCATTACGTTGATCACATTCTTCTCCATTATAATTGTTGCAGGAAGTATTAAAATCACTGCTATAGGAGCCATATACAGAAGGAGATTCATGGAGTTCAATTTTTCCCTTGGATATGAAGCATAACATCAGAACGTTAATTGCATTTTGATTGTACAACGACTATTGTTTTACACTTATGAAGCAATATGAACATGTGACATGCAGTGTTGGAATAAATACAGGGGAATTCAAAATTGAGTTCAGCAATTACAAAACTCATCTATACATGACACTTTTTAATTAAGAGAAGGAATATATACTCACTCTTCTGAGGACATCAAAATTCCTTGTAACACTGTCTTGAGAGCCCTCGCAGCAGTAGCACTAATGCATATAATGAAGCCAAACAAATGAAAACTTGGCTCGCCCTAAAAAGTTGAACAAGAAAATATTAAATTATCTGAATCTTTTATTTGATTAGCCAATAAAACTAGCTGCATAGAACCAATATGTCTAAGCAACACAATGTGAACAATTGGATGTGAACTCATATCTCCTTGTCACAAAAGTGCAGTAGATGTAGTGACTACTGTATTTTATACTATGTAATGGAGGAATAGATTCGTGATAAAACATAGAAAAAGTACACCAGGTTTTGAAAACTAGAATTTGAGAAGACGGGATGGGTTCTGGTATTTGCGAGTCTCATATTATGTTTGTTGAAAGACCAAGAGCTTAGACAAGAGTCCATCACGATTACTTAATAAATCCTATTACAAATCCAAAATTCAAAAGCACAACTTACTCACCAAAACCTATAAAGCACTGATTAGGCCATAGCTGTCGGTTTTAATTGTGCTGTCAAAATTTAATGATGTCCTCTTAATTGAAGGAAAATATGGAAAAACAAAGAAAGGATGGGGGTGATGTAATTGGAACCATGGAGAGGGGAAGTTTTGAAAAGGTGCACCAACACTTAGAGAGTATGACAATGTCATAGAGGGATAGGTTAATAAGGGCATCTCCAATCGTTAGAGCTAAATGAGCTTTTTTTTATAGTTTTAATATGCCACATCAACATTATAAATTTTTATTAAAACATCTTTAATGGTTAAAGCTCTAAGTGAACTTTTTTGTGATATAATTCATAACATGTAGTTGCAAGGCTTCATGCATATTACATTAATTTCAAGACAAAAGAGCAGGTTTGAGTTTTCAAACCTGCTCTTAAACTACAAACCTAAAACCTCACTCCTACAATAGTTAAAGCTTTTTTATTAAGGTTTTTTAATTTTACAAATCTCTCACAAACCTTGCATTGGAGATGCTCTAACTAACAACACCTCCCACAGCATTTCGATGGCATATAAAGGAGCATTTGACTTCGCATCCTAGTTCATATGCACATGGAATATAATCTGGACAATAGGAAGGCTCTTTATTTTTTGTTAATATGAGCAATGATCCATTTCAGAGCAGGTAACATGCTTAAGCTAAGCATGTAGTTAAGTAATGTCATAACTAGGACCAAATGATCTTCATAAGATAGATGTTTTGCCTGAATGAAGCCTAATACAAGTCAATATGGTAAATAAGGTTGCGCCATGATGAGATTTGAAGTGTTGAGTGAACCAAGATAAGTGGAAACTAGAGATCCAAGAGGTCAAAGTAGTCTTCCCAAATGAGTTTTAGAGAAGTCTAATTCATAATAGAGTAGCCAACCTTTAGATAAGATTATGTAAAACCTTGATACAGATTGGAATCACAGGGAGAATTTTAGGTTCGAAGCATACTCAAGGATATTGATCAGATTGTGTGTTTCCGGAAGGGGCTGGCCCAATCATTGAAATTGTGTTCTCCAAAGTATATCTAATAAAAAAAAATCCCAATTGAATCACATTGTCCATTTCCTCAATTTTCTGATGCGAGTAGTACCAATAACCAGTAAAATTGCCAAACGTAATCAGTCAAATTGAAAAGAAAAGAAAAGAAAAACCAATTTTATGTTCCTAGCAATCTTGGAGAAACAAAACTCACCCCACTGGCGATAATGACACCCATAACCACAGGTATCAAGGTAACATAGGTGATCCAGGATTCCTGACGAAGAGTCATGATGTACGCAAACACAGCGGTGAAGAAGGGCGTGGTTGCCCCGATCGCCTGGTTGAACGAGACCGGAAGGTAGCGGAGGGAGACATTGCCGCTGACCACGGACCCGCAGAACACGAGGCTGAGGGCGGAAATCTTCAGGAACTGGACTCGAGATCGGACAGACTGCATAGGCACAAGCTTCAGCCCGGCAATCGCAACGTAGCTGAAGATGGAGCAAGCCGTCATGTGGCACATGGTGAGGAAGATGGGGTACTTGAACCCGTAGTTGCTCAGAAGGTATTTGTTGAGAAGCAGCACTCCGATGTTGGAAGCGTACCACGCCGCGACGAGGCCGAGAGTGAAGAACCGCCTCGTAAGCAACGCCGACCAGAGAGCCTCTGCCTTCTCACTCATTTCTGCCTCCGCCACCTCTGCCTCCTGCGGAATATGACGAATGTAGGAGAAGGGATCGAAGGATCTACGCCGCCACCTCTTCCTTCGGTCAGTGGCAAAGGAGGATCGGAGAATCTACGCCGGCAGTTGAAGATTGAAGAAGAAGCCTCGTCGATTATGGTCCGTTGGAGCGGAGAGTTTGGAGACGGATAGGATCCTCTCCCTCTTGCTGCAGGAAGAGAATCGCATCCGCTAGCGGTTGGTACCGTCTACTCAGAAAGGGTTTTAATAATTTTCCAGCAGGATTTTAATTTTTTTTCTATATATATAAATATAAAAGAATCCAGAGATTTTATTCTCCTTTGAGCTGCGTCTGCGATTTACTTAATTAAAAAAAAGTCAATATTATTTAAAGATGTATCAACCAACAAACCCATGTGGTTAATTCCAACAAAAGCAAAGACCGATCTATAGGGAACTGCGTTTGAATTGGGCCGTCTCACCATCCGACGCAGTCCAGATCCT
>JBBPFP011234584.1:0-10654 GCA_037974795.1 Kaempferia galanga
AATCTCCTGATCTGTTTCTTTTGATTTTCTTCTTGTCCCAAATTAGAAAGGTCATTGAATCATATTAGAAATCTATATATTGATGTCTCCTAATCTAATCCAATACAATGAATTGTTTGATCGAATGTGTGTTGATTCCATCTGAATTTTTGGTCTATAATTTACAATTAGGATCCTCTAGTCCATAAATTGTGAACCACTCCTGATACACAATGATCTGGACCGTTAGTGTAGATCAGAGATCTGATCAGATCACTTGCCTGATTTGCACAAATGGTCCAAATCATTATAAATTAGGAGTGGTATATAATTTACGAACCAAAAGATTCGCTATCTATAATTTATGGTCTCCTTTTATCCATATCAAGATCAAGAGGACTATTGAATCCATATATTGATCCAGCGGCCCCGAGACCAGGAGGGACTAGAGACTGCGCTCGCGCTGATCTGACTCTGAGCGGTTTCCATCTCGAACATTTCACGGCGCAAGGGAGGTTGTTGTTAGGGCTTGAAGAGGAACGGGATCAGGATTCTTTCCACCACAGTGACTGGGCGATCGAGGAAAAAGGTACAAAATAGAGTTTGCAAAAAGGAAAACTTTTTGCCTTTCTCGGCGGTGTTCCGTTTCCCGGGGTTGTCTTGTTCACCTTCATTTGATAGCGAGGGCAGCAAGAGACAATAACCAGTGGAAAATGAGCGATGGATGGCGCAAGCAACGGACGGGAGGGACGCGATAGTATTCCTGGTACTGGGTAGTTGTTCGTTCAAAGAAGGAAGGTAAAGTCGAATTTGGGGTTTGCTTCTCTCTCTGCCACCTCTCTGTGTCCGGCTCCGTGAGATCGGCGACGAGAGAGATGGGCGACGACACTCGGAGCAAGTTCAAGCGGATTTGCGTCTTTTGCGGAAGCAACTCCGGCAACCGGACTGTCTTCAGCGATGCAGCTTTCGATCTGGGCCGCGAAATGGTACGCCCTTCTCGATCCTTCCTCTTCCTCAAAGTTTCGATTTTTATGCAGCGACGTCAAATATCAAAATTTTGAGGATTCATGATTTCCTTTTGTGCAAAGGATTCAATTTTTACGAGTCGAATTGCTTCCATATTTGTTGAATTCCTGAAGTGATATCGAACCAAAATGATAAATCAACTTCTTCTAGTTATTCTTTTGTGTGTGTTGCAGGTGGATAGAAGAATCAGTTTAATTTACGGAGGTGGGAGTGTGGGATTAATGGGTATGATATCGCAGGCAGTTTATGATGGAGGATGTCATGTTCTTGGGTAATAAACTTCATGTTTCACGTAGCTTTCTTCTCTTTTATATACTCTCATGCAAGTTCTCCGCTCATGTTATTGTTTGAGACATTCAGGGTAATTCCTAAAGCTCTTGTTCCCATTGAGGTATGGACTAATTCTTTTTCCGAGCATTGTCGTTTTTTTTAATGCTCTATGTTTCACTTTATGTTTTGTTGTTTGTTTGCTAAAGGAGGATATGGGAGTACCTTATTTTTCCCAAGCTTTGTTGTTTCAGTTCAATCCTCACCTTTGGCTTTCGTCTCAGTAGGTGTATTATTTTACATTTTCCAACTCCCTGCCTTGCTATTTTGTTTGTTTGGGTATACACAACTAAGGAATCTTCCTTTGAATTAGCTTCTTCTTTGCTCTGTCATCTTAAAAACGAGATACAGAACGTTCATTATCCATGCCTCTGCAGATCTGCTCAATGCTGCAGAGGATACTAGCTGAGAAGTTCCGTAGTGGTGATGTGATTGAGAGTGCTTTTAGATTCAGTCACAAGTAGCAAGGAAGTAAGAGTTAGGAGCGGCCGGAGTCTTTATTCGAATGGTGGCAACTAGGGATATATATATTTTATCTCTAAACACCACTCTATCCCTTTAAGAGATGCTTTCAGATTTCAACATGTTGATGTCTGTACGAATAGAAACTGTTCTAATAAGTTTTTGAAGAAAGTTTTCCATGCATTTTGGATCATAAGCTTGATCAAAAGGCTTCTCTGCAGTAGTTGTATTCTCTCAAGTCATGTAGTTATTCTGGTTTGAGTATATGTGCCTCTGTGTGTACTTCTGCTAGATTACTAATCAGTTATATATACCGACAAATGCTTTAGTATAAGTTTTTATCATCAATTTTCTGGCAACTTGTGGTATTTGTGGCAAGGAAAGTGATGCTAAATCGACACCTTCTTGCATCTCATCAAAGAAATGAAAATTCATGATATTTTCTTTTCTGCTTTTTTTCATTTTAGATTTCTGGAGAAACTGTGGGTGAAGTAAAGGTTGTTTCTGACATGCATGAGAGGAAAGCTGTAATGGCTGAACAAGCTGATTCATTCATAGCACTTCCTGGTAAGTATTGATAATGATTTATCTACTCGCATTTGTTCATGCAAACCGTTCCTGTTCCCCAGTGATGGTCAAAACTTTGCCCACTTCTTTTGCAGGAGGATTTGGAACGATGGAAGAGGTCATGGAGATGATAACATGGTCACAACTTGGAATACATGATAAACCAGTGAGCGCGTTGTTTGCGCCAAAATCCTACAAATTTTCTACTAATGTGACAAATTAAGCCTTTTCTTTTCTTGCACAGGTTGGTTTATTAAATGTGGATGGCTACTATAATTCCTTACTTGAACTATTCGACAAAGGTGTGCATGAAGGTTTTATTAAGCCGGCCTGCAGGAACATTGTTATTTCTGCTACAAATGCAACTGAGTTGCTTGCAAAAATGGAGGTCGGCTGTCTGTAGACTCAAAAACCTTATTTTCTTGTACGTTTCAGTAAAGGAACCTGAAGTTTCTCATTTGCTTTGAGTTGCAGCTGTACACTCCTCTGCACAAACAAGTCGCTCCGAGGCAGAGCTGGGAGATTGCTGAGGTTGTGTAGAAGTTCTAGTTCCACATGATTCTTTGTCCTCTTAGTTGCAATAGTCGGTCACCTAAGAACATGCTATTTCGATAAAATTAAGATCTTATGGAAGATACAATAAATTGGGCATATCAATGGTGGTGGTTTTGGAATAATAGGACTTTGTAATAATTCACCAGTGCACTTTGCAGTATCTTTCTCCCTCATTCAGCCACTGTCAACATATTCATTCATCATGTATCAAACATCGTAAGAGCCGTGGAATGTCAAACAAACTGTGATTGTGGCCGGAGCGGAGTGGTGCAGTTGTTGTGAGGCCTAAGGCTGTCCTTCAACAAGCCGATGCTGCTGTTCTTCAACAGGCACATTTACGCAATAAATTTTGAATTTGGAATTATTTCTATCAAATCTAATATTTGATTGATTACCAAAATAAAAAAGAGGGATTAATTAAAGGCTACTGGGTAGGATCTTAAGAACACTTAAAGAACAAAATGTGCAAATTAATGGATTTTCCATTGCCATAATTTCAGCTCTGAAGCGTTCTAGGATTTGGCCATTCGTTCTGGTACTGTTATCGCTTTTCTCATTCACGTATGGGTATGTACAACCGGTATGGAAATAGTGGCTGGACATAATGTATGGATACAGGCACAAATTTGTAGATAAATGACAAAATCGCCTATCTACTTTCTTTTGCAGCCCTAGGGAATTTTGCTCTCACATAGACAGTGTAGTCACTTTTGATTAAAAAAGAAAAATACAGGTTACTAAAAGATACATAGATTAGCAAAACAGTCTGAAATTGTAGGACGTTCTGCATTTTTAAGGTCCTCAAATGAACATGGATGGTGATGATCGCTGAAACAAACAAAGCTATCTGACTTGCTATTTTGTATCGGCATAACCACCAAGACTAGTGTTAACAGAATGAAATGGAATATATCACAAAAATGAAGAAAGCTCCAAACTTTCAATTGGTGAACAAAGTTGTACAAAATTTCTCGAGCCCAGTTCATTCTGTACAAATGCAGAATAAAGGTTCAATCAGTATAAAAATTGGTGATCATTTCTCTTTTATGAGTGAAATGGCAAAATCTTATTACACTTTGTCAGTATCCTTTAAGAAAGTGCTCAAGGTCATCATCATACCTGGAAGATTTGACGAACGAGAAGATGGTTGCAGCGGCACCATGTGGTTAATCAGGTTGTTCAACACAGCAAAATGTAGCTCTCACCCATCTCCTGCAATCAAGCCATGAAACAACGAGAATAATAGACAGACTAAAAGGACAACTTCAATTTGAGGCCTAAAGGGGGAGGGAAAAAAAAATCAACATTGATCCTTTTAACTTGTGTAATGAAACTTGCGGCAATGAGCTTGTTTAAGATTAACAAATAACTGGGCAAATGCATTATTGGTGGAAATAGAACTATATCAATAAAGGCAAGAAATTACAAAAACGTTTTTATCCACAAACTAATCTGTTATCACTGAACAACTTAAAGCACAAAGGTTCAGCTTTTCATATACGACAAGAAATCCAATTCATTTCCTCATTTCAATATGCACCTGCTTAATTTCCCCTTTTGTGCCAAAAAATACCTTTCCGAGTCCATGGGCGCTTTTCAAATAACCCATTACTTGGCATGTTTGCCTATCCACTTAATGAACCTAATTACTAATTTCAATAAACTAGACTTTTATAAATCCACCTGCCTATTTGACAATGCACAAAAATGACGGCCCCATGGGCTAGCGCAGATGGTTCATGCATGGTGTTGCCACGGATAAGACTCAACCTTGGGTAGCATAACAGGAACAAAGTATGGCGGTTATGTCAAGGTACATAGACTGCACATCGTTGTTTTTCAATTGGGATTAAATTTATAAAGCCTTAGAAGTGAATAGACATATTTTACCGTACCTGTCCATGACAACATTTTGAGAGCGGTTTACAATCTCCTTGCAGTACACATTCATGTCTAGAGTTCTGAAACCATTGCTTTCAAATAAGTCTGAAAGTTTGTCCTCAGAGAAGTAGAAAGCACACTGAAAACATGACATCATATCTTTGTGAAAAATTATGACTGAAAAATGAATACAAATACTCAAATACATTGAATGAGATGGAAGTAAAACCCATACAGTGCCATCACCTCTCACGAAGAAATTTTCGCTAATTATCTGACCTTTATTTGCAAGTTTGACCTGCATATTGTGATGTCAGTAAGAGCCGTAAAAATGCTCCTCCTAAATTTAAATTAGAAATATTCAAAAGTATCAAAGTAGATAAATTAACTACTTAAAGAAACTGAAAATAGCAAATTGGCCTGCGGGTTGCATAGGATGATCATGCCAGGTTAAGGCCATTGGAATGGAACACCACATTGTAGTTGGCCTACATATTGTGCCAAATGATGAATACTTGTGCTCTCAAGGCATTCAAAGATGGAGTACCCAAGGAGTCCAGTGATCAAGTATGTGGAAAAAAAAATGCACGAGTATTAAAATGTTGTATTAAAACTCAAGACACTCTTACCTAGAAGATCCTTCCCCCCAATTTATTCTTTTATGATCGGAGAAGGTGACTGTTGCAGGATAATCTGGGCCGTGAAACAACAGTTCACCATTTTTTGGCAATTGATTACTGATATGGCTATAAAATTTGAGGCATTATAGGGGCATATAGTGTATTATAAAGATTTGAAACAACAAGGGAGAAATTGCTAACTCTCACTTCTTCAAGTGTACATGGGGGAGACAAACACATAGGAAGTTCAGCTGCCAACCAACCCAAAGATAAGGATCATTTGGAAACTGAGTAAGACTCTCTTGAAACTCCACAAGAACCTCTCTGTGCTCTTAGGCGACACCATTTCTTATGTGCCCTCTATTTTATCTTTCTCTTGTCAAATGGGTTGGAGAACGTGAACATTGTGGGATAGCCCAAATCATGTGTCTGAACCCTCTTGGGGTACAATCAAAGTCTCATATTAGGAAGAGATGAAAAAGATCATAGATTTAAAAAGGAATAAGATATCTCCATTGATATAAGCCTTTTTGGGTATAGCCTAAAAACAAAGTCATGGGGGCTTAGGCCCAAAGTGGACAATATCATATCATTATGGAGATATGTGGATTCCTTTTAGGCACAACAAATGGTATCCGAGTCATGGTCTAGACTAGATGTCATGTGGGGCGGCCTTGAACGAAGTTGCGGGTAGGCCTAGAGTGGGTCAGGATGACGGCATACTCGCGGGGAGGCCCGGAGCGGGTCAGCGTGGTTGGATGCTCACGGGGAGGCCCGGAGGGGGGCAGGGTGACCGAATGCTTACAGAGAGGCTTGGATCGGGTCAGGAGTGATCAAATGCTCGCGGAGAGGTCCGGAGTAGGTCAAGAGTGACTAGATGCTTTCGGGGAGACTCAAACCATGAGAGTAATAATGGTCCTTCATTTGAAGGGAGGACTGCTGAGGAACAATCAAAGTCTCACATTGGGAAGAGATGGAAAAGATCATCGATTTGAAAAGGAATAAAATATCTTCATTAGCATGAGGTCTTTTGGTAGAACCCAAGAGCAAAGTCATGAGGGCTTAGGCCCAAAATGGACAATATCATGTCATTATGGAGATATGTCAATTCCTTTTGGGCACAACAAACCCCACTATGTTCACATAATTCTTGACATAATGTCAGTGGTTGTCATATTTTGCATTAATTTAATGATCATCTGGGAACCCTACTATGATCACCAAGGCAGGGCTTCACACTTGATCTATCCATTGGAAGGAAGAGGGAACAACGTTGTTGTTGCTCTTTGGGAAGCATAGAAATCATATGACAAAGGTGACAACGATAAAGAAATAAAAAATTATTATTATATAGGGATAATAGCAAATGTATGCATATACATAGTACGGTACATTGATATAGTCTTTTTTTCTTGTATTTAAGATCTCTTGGAAGAGTTCCAACAAAGGCTGAATAACCAAATATACAAGAAATTGAAATCAGTCCATTTTATGAATATAATCGACACTCATCATTGTGGACAGATTTTTCAAACTTTTTAGGATGAAATCTCACATGGTTAATGTCAGTCCTACTTAATCATGGCTGATAGTGAAATTCTAATCTTGAACAAATTCATAAATAGCCGCAAGTTAGAAAAGGATAGTAAATTCACTCCCCCAAAAGCGTTTCCTTAGAATAGATTTGTTTGTCAAATACAATGAAGTAACTAAATAGTATTTTCCAAAAATTATTGCTAGTTTTTAAGAGGTAGAGGTGGGATGCCCAGTGATACCTCATCAGAATTCATAGATAAGGATATAATTTTAAAACTAAATGAACTAGTAACTCATTTAGAAAAGCTGATTTAAGGGACTAACTTGTGAAAAATCTCCAACGGCGTAGTCCCGAAAAAGCACATGGCCATTTGGCTGGAAGATGGTAGAAGGCATGATGTTAAGAAAAGTGAAGAAAGCAAGCCATATGACCATTTTGATGAATACTCACCTTGACGATGGTTCTAACATTTTGTATTACTGCAGGCATATTCATGGGAGAAACAGCAGACAGCATAAAGATCTGCCAAGATATAAAGTAGTCACCAATGGAATCAACAAAGGAATAAATCATCTGGACTATAAAGTAGACAATTTGGTAATTAAGTTCAGACTTCAGAAGAGCACGGAAAGACAGATGAATGTTAGCTAAGGTAATCAAAGTTCTTCATGAATGATACCCTATTTCGCATGCACATAACACTGGTTCCTGATATTACAATATAAACAAAAAGAGGAAATAGTGATATTGTGATAATAAGCTTCCCTAACCTAAAAACTTAAAGAACTAATTTTAGGTAATGGATTACCATGGTAACAATATCTACTGATGATGGAAGAATTGTCTTAGACAGTTCATCCTTTGTCACATCGAAAACAAAAGTGTTTAGTCGATCAGATGCAAATGCTCCATTTTCCTGTTGATTTTAAAAATTGGCACATTTTAGTAAGTATATGGTTACAACCACAAGGATGACAACATGATTTCTAGGTTAGCAAAATTTAGTCATTAACACATAGATTGTTATACCTTTACTAGTGCAACAGCATGAGGTGAAAAATCACAGGCATGTACAAAAACATTTGGAAATGAAGCTAGAAGTGGGAAAAGTGTGTTTCCAACTCCACAACCAACCTATCAGAAACCACTGAAGCTGATTAGACGTAGAAAAATATCAAGTTAGGCGTCATATTTTTTTTGTAAAATAAACAGAAAAACAGTACTGAAATCCTACAAACAAAGACACACAATTAGGGGTTGGAAATAAGTAACTCAAACGGCTGAAGAATAAGATACAGGATGACTGAAATGAATTTATTTTCCATGTGGGATGAGATTATTTTCCTAGTATATCAGTATCATTCCCACGCTGGAGCACAGAAGAGCTAAAAATATCATATTCTGTTGAGATAAATCACGTAATTTTCCTAACATTCAAATGTAAAACAAAATGGCAGTAATAATATAATAATCAATACAAAAATCACTTCTTTTTCCCGTTAAACACGGTACACATGAATAAAATGACCAATTGGATAAGGATTAATCAAAAGAAGGATTCCAGGACTAAGATTCAGTAAACCTCCAAATACTAATAAATGCGATCAGAGTGCCACAAGTTTCTCCGAACAATGATTTACCTCTAGGACCGTCTTCGGTTCTACAGATTTGTGCTCGCTATCACTAGACGGCTGTGAAAAAATAAGTGTAAAGCCACAAATTCAGTTTGATTAGAACATATAAATAACTGAATGAATTAGATGCACATACGCAGAAAAATCGTCCCCAATCCTTCTCCAGGTAGTGCCGATCTTTAAAGAACTAGTAACACGACAAATTTGTTGGAACAGTACGATGACTAATGACAGAGAAGATTGGACAGGAGAACAGCGGCTGGAGAGAGGCTAACCTTGTCATGGTGCCGCTTATAGAAGTCCTCCCAGTATTTGGTAGGATTTCTCTCGTACTTAAGATAATTCGTGCGAGGAACCGGATTGCTCGAGCAGAAGCAGCGGAGGAAGAAAATTCCACGGTTGCGGGCGCTGCTAACTAGGCGGAGGGACGAAGGCGATCGTAGGCGGCAACCAAGACGGCGGTAGAGTGGCGAACCGGCGAGCATCGCCAGGCCGGTTTCGCGACTTGGGAAGGGGGAGGGGAAGGGAAAACAGTTTAACAAAAATAAAACGGCTTTTTACCTAATAGCTTAGGTACGTAGTATCTCAAAATTATCAAATCATCGAGGAAAATTTTAAAATGAGGAAATCATATATTCATTTTCAATTTTACTCTTATGAGTCGATTGATTTTTTTTATCAATCGAATTGATTTTATTCTATGTAAAATCATCCCAATTCAAACAAATCAGTTCACTTGATTTTAAAATCGATTGAACTAATTTTTTTTCTTTTCAATATAGATCAGTTGATAGATCAAATGACCTCAGATTAACATAAAACTAAATCATATGTATTCTTTTACCTCTCCTAATTATATCTATGTTCTCAAATATCAATTTGACCAAATATATTAAGAACAATAAATTTGTGAACATGAATTAAAATTTTTAAACATATTCTTATTAAAAAAATCATTGCTGATAGACCAAATGATCTCGATTTACATTAAACTTGTTCTTCTGTATTCTTCTACCTCTCTTGATTATGTCCACACCCTCAAATATCAATTTGACCCAATATATTGTGAGCAATAAATGTTCGAATGCAAATTAAATTTTTTCAAATACATTCATTTTAAAAAATTTGTTACTCTTAATATATTGGGTCAAATTGACATTTGAAAGCATAAAAATAATCAGGAGAGGTAGAAGAACATATAAAATCTAGTTTCATATCAATCCGAGTTCGTTTGGTCCATTAACTGATTAATTTTGAAAAGAAAAGAAAATCAGTTCAACTGAATTTAAAATCAGTCGAATTGATTTGTTTGAATTGCAACGATTTCACATAGAATAGAATCGATTCAATTGATAAAAAATCAGTCGACTGATAAAGATAAAATCATAAATAGATATGTGATTTCGTTATTTTAAAACTTGCCTATATAATTGAATAATTTTGAGACTTTACTTCTACAGTTTAATAACTGCTAAATTTATTCATGAACAGTTCGTTTACTGTCCTAATTGAACTCTAAAATCCAAGCTTTGACTTGAAAAACACCATTAACAAATCAGTGAAAGACCATTGAACCTTCTTTAATTTCTTGCACGCCAGAAAGTTGTGTGAAACCATTAACAAACACCAATCGGTCAGTGATAAAAGCCTCATCGATCTTCTAACCAAACCCATTAATTGCTCTCTTTTTTCTATCTCTTCTCCCTTCTCGCCGGCCATGACCCCCTTCCTCCTCTTCCTCGCCGGATTCCTCCTCGCGCCGGCTTCTGCCATCTTCCCGGCAGCCTCCACCTTCACTGCCAACCCCTGGCTGCCCTTCAAAAACCTCTCCGCCTGCCGTCACGGCCAAGACTGGCCTGGCCTCGCCGCCCTCAAGGACTATCTCCAGCACTTCGGCTACCTCCCCCGATCCAACTTCACGGATGCCTTCGACGACGAGCTCCAGGTCGCAATCCGCAATTACCAGCGCAACTTCGGCCTCAGCGTCACCGGGGAGCTGGACGCCGCCACAGTTTCCCAGATCATCACCCCTCGCTGCGGCGTGGGCGACTTCATCAACAGTTCGT
>JBBPFP011234692.1:0-10366 GCA_037974795.1 Kaempferia galanga
ATCCTAGTCTCCTAGATATCTATATTAGTATGGTCATTTTGTGTTAGACCGGTCGCCCCAGGTTCAGTGTTACCTGGTTCATCATTTTTTTTTAGTATGGTTATTTTGTTGCCACCTAAATCACAGTAAAATACTTGCGGGAACTTACATAATCTCAATCACCCAACTCAGAGGTAACTTAAAAGGATGCAGTTTCAATAACTACTCACTGCTTGAATTGTCATAAACAAAATTCAAAGTTTCATGTATTTCAATCTTGATCCTCCAGATTCTTGATTTTGTCAACTCGGAAAACATGTATGTTATATGATATGAAATACTATTTATTATTTAATTGAACATAGCTCTTGATAGTTAGCAGCTCTTCCCAAAACTAGTGATAGACACTTACCTTAATTCTGTAGTCATCTTAGAGTGATCAAACTATGACTAAAGCAAACCTACAATCCGTGTAGCAGCAAAGAGAAAGATATAACAAATGCACGAAATTTGTTTAATGCAATAGCTTATTTCAATTCTCATCGAAGACCACAGCTAACAGATGAACATAGTATGTTCTCTAAAACAAAACAGGCAAATATAAGCAATAAACAATAAATCTCACCAACCTGCCTCTGCTGCTCGCTAATGAATGATCCTGTTAAGTCTCGTAACACACTCAATATATCATCGAATGTGACTTTCCCATTGGAGTTGAAATCATAGACCTTGAATAAAACTACCCAAAACAAAATGTGATGTTCAACAACAAAGAGAGGCAAAGTGAAAAAAAAAAATGGGAAAGATAAAAACATAGTGATCACATTCAATTTTTTGCTGGAGGCTAATCCGAGGGCTGAAAGCAGACAGGAACGCAACGAATTCTTTAAAATTTAAGCCATCAAGCATCCTTAACAGCCTCTGAGACAAGCAAAAACTCTAAAAATGAACATTGCCCAACGTATGAAAGTACAAATATCTGTAAATTGAATTTTTAATTCCAAATGGCCAAATGCAGTTTCTTTTCTTATTTTTTTTCTCTGAAATGTTCATGCGTTAGCTTATTTTGTATGCTAGATTTTATCAAGCTTGTTTTGACGAGCATTAACCTGGTTTGTATTATGGACTCTTGTAATCATTGTAAATTGCTGGTTAATGGCGTTCGATAGAGTTTAGTGGACCTAGCTTCAGCATTATTCGTTATCTTACAAAACAAAATAATAATATTTAAAGGAAAACAAAAACAAAAGCAAATATGCATCAAACCTGAGACAGCGGATTAACTGCGAACTCCGGCACTGACAAGAACTCATCTCCAGTGATGAACCCGCTGCTGTTACGATCGAGCTGGCAGAACCTGTGATACAGAGATACAATCTCCTGCTGCGAAACTAAGAATCAAGCAAAAAAAATAAACAAATATTAACATGCGTAGATCAAAATCAAGCCACAATTCATGATCGTGGAGGGCAGACTAGGGGAAAAAACCACAGAGCGCGAAGCTTGACAGAGGAATCAAAAGGGCACATCGGGAGACTCACAGGCGTGATTGCAATGCTCCTGGACCTCTTCGATGTCGTATTGGGTGAGCATGGAGGAGGTATTGCCCATCGGTAAGGCGAATTGCAATCTCGCAAACCCTTGTGGCCTTATCCCTCTCTTAATGGCGCTCTAGATCCAGATCAAGAAGGTGGCGTTTTATATTTTCTCTGTCTAACTTTTATTTCCCTGAAAAAAGTTTCGCTTTATCTCTCACCAATTTCATATCTTTTACAAAATACCCCCTCAGCCAAACCAAGCACCCACTCGAACCAATCCCAACGTTCTTTTCACACTATTAAATATATTTATTTTCGATGTGTAGCGTATGACTCCATGGCCCAATGGATAAGGCGCTGGTCTACGGAACCAGAGATTCTGGGTTCGATCCCCAGTGGAGTCGGAGTCGATCAATTTTTAAAGATAAAACGAGCTAATATAATTTTTTTATTTACAATGTACAGCAATACAAAATCAAGATTTTTAACGAAGCTTACCTTTTCGAGACCACTATCAATTTGATTACTAACACATTCCGAAGTCCTACACGGCCCAACATGTTGATGCATTATATTTATATATTGAAGATATGTTCTTGGGGCTCTACTCCCATTAATCTCGTATAAGTATAATGATTCGTTAAGTCTCTATTTATTCTCCACTCTGATTCAAACATTAAACATGATCAATTAATTATGAAACTAAAGACTACTGTATTGTTAGTAAGTACTTCCGAATCACACAACTATGGTTGAACTAGTTGCCTTCCTGTTGCAGATTTTCCAATGGAACCAGCTGAAAACTAATTCAATTGGAAAGCTTCCATTCGTGCAGTTAATAAAACTTGATCAGAATCCCAATCCACTAAACTAGTACTACTACAGAAGTTCTAAGTGATGATCCAAACATCAGACAAGGATCACTCATTAGGGGCACACAACTTCCACATTATCACACACTAATCCTGCCATGTCTCAAATCCCTCCATATAATAGAGTTTCCAAATATAATGCCCAACTGTGGTCAAGAGAGGCGTTAGAATTGGCTAAACCAGAGCAATGCTGCTTTCACCACCAGGCGGCTTGCGGACTCCACCAAAATAATCCCGTGAAGCAGACTTCCCGTCGGCAAAGATGTCGCTGCCAGTCATTTCTTTAAGCTTTGCCTCACTCAGCGGCTTCTCAGTTGAACCTGGGGGTGCATCTTCTTTGAATATGTCATTGCCTGTCAACTCTTGAAACTTCTGTGTGTGGATCTTCTTGGTTTCTTTGGTAACACCTTCATCACTGAAGGTGATGTGGCTATGACCTCCTGCTGGCTAGTAGTTCAAAAAAAAACAAGGATTATTTTGCATAGCTAGGATAAGTAACTTTCATTACTATATATAATATCCATTATTGCGATGAGAAGAAGCTCTCTAGTGAAAGATTCCCAGGCAAAGTTAAGACTGTTAAAACGTTGGCAGGAAAAGAAAATTCTGAAGATGACCGCGAGAAGAGGAAAAGAACACATGAAATGCCTAAAGTAGAACAGAGCTAACTGGTGCATAGGCCCCTACAGATGTGATGATAATATCGAATAATATATGTAAATGTTACTCTTTCCTACCCTTGAAAAATATGGAGTGGTTTGGCAAGGTTTGTAAAAGCAGATTTCTGCTGAAAAAGAAAAGGGGGATGAGTTGAAATGATTTCACTCACATTGGATACTTTAACAGATGTATGTATGTTTCGAGGCTGTGGAAGCGCAAAATCCAAGTTCCCTTTGAGTTCCAGATTCCTAGCAGCTAAGGGCCTAGCTGGAACCTCAGGAGGAGGACCGAAGATGTCATTTCCACTAAGTTCTTTAGACTTTGCTTCAGAGAGTTGTTTCTTGACTTTAGTATCTAATTCATTCTCAGTGGTTCCACTTAGCTCTCGCTGCTTTGCAACCTCGGCAATTGATGTAGGCTTCTTTGGAGACACTTTCTCTTCAGTGCTAAATGAGATTTGGCTAATTGCATTAACCGCTTGCTGATCGACAATTAAAGAAGTTATTTGATATAACCGCCATAAACAACGTCAAAATTATGATCTAAACTAATGAAGTATATTTGAGTTAGCAAAATTACTTAAAGCTTGAGGGAAAACAGTTGTATTAGAATTGATGAATAATGGAAATCAGGTATGTAATTGCATAGATATAAATGCTTGATTAAGTAACTTTCTTTCAGTTCAGTGAAATGAGAAAAAGAAGATGAGTAAAGTGTGTCACCGACAATGGTTTATTGTCATGGAACTTTTGGATCCTAGTAAATCAAGAGTAGTTACCTGACAAATTCGAACAGTGGTCTTATTATTAGGATTTGGAACAGCATTACCAGATTCTATCACCTCATTCTCATTGTCAACTGAGAAGATGCCACTACCAGTCATTTCTTTCATTTTTGAGCTGGAACACGGTTTCCTAAAAGAAATAAGGGTCATCAGCTTGCAGACATACCAAAAAAGAGAGGAAATTTTCAAAATATTTCTGTATGCCAACATCCAAGGTAAAATCGTACTGAGAAGGATTCTATACGTGTTAAGAATCCAGCACTGATTCTACCTCTTATCATTAACTTTAGTACGTGCAAGAAAAAATTTGACAACAATTATGGACTTCTTTCTCAGGAGACAATTTTTTGAAGTTTGAATTCCATCATGATGTGATTTATATAACATTTAAAAACCAGATGATAATTTTGATGTTAATCCCAGCCATTTTTCTAAATTTCTCCATATTTCTTCAGTGTCATTGTTTTATTTAACAATCTTTGATTTGTTAAGTCTACATCTCTTCACATTGAACCTTTCACAGAGGCTATAATGTGTGACCCAAAAGTTTGTCCCCCAACAGTTTCTTCACCTGCCCTGGAACAATTTGATTAAATTTAAGCCGAAGGCCCGAAGTTGAAGCATATTTCGTAAGGTTAACTAAAATTGATGATATACTGAAAGGATAATATCAAATGAAATCTTGTAGCGATGCAATAATCGAGCAACAAATATACGTTAATAAAGGAAGACAAGTTGCATGATTCTTAATTGGTCAAAGAAATTCGCAAGATCACATAATGGGGTACTTCTTTATGCATTGTTATCACAGTTAGCAGGACTAAAGTGACACAAGATATGTGGGTAGTAAACATTCTCCAACACAGGCCATAAGCAGCAGCAGATACATGACTATGATTGATAAGAGTTTATAAACTACCTAGCTCAAAATGTGGCTCTTCTTTGTAATTTGCATATTAGTCTGATCGGTGCTAACTCTTTACCTTGTTGTCTTGATACTATTCCCAACCTTTCGTTGTTGTTACTTATCACAAGCATATGTATCCCACTTGCATAAATTAGGCATATAGCTCAATAGTATTCCGCTGAAAATTCACAGTGTCAGAGTTATAAATTCTCTCGTCAATGCTCGAAATCATCAAAGCATCAGTGGTGGAGGCTGCAGCACAAATTAAGGCCTCCCCACTTTCCTCCCCTTGGACTGGCATTTTTGGTCACTATTTGAGCCCTTGACATTCCGCACCATCTCAATTTATCCTCTATAGCGTCCCTGCTTAGTAAAATTTCTTCTCAGCTGAATCTACCAACCAGTAGTCACACGTCTAGGCATGGTGTGTGGAGGTGAGTAGTCCAAATCATGTCAGGCATGCCAATTTTCTTATGAATCATTGACAATGAATGGATTGGCTACCCAATTTTCTTATGAATCATTGACAGTGAATGGATTGGCTACCCACTTTGAACATCCATCAGAGTGAAAAAAAATTTCTTTCTCGAACACATACAAAGTTAGTTGGCGCTGTGCCCTACAACATCACTAAATGTCAGGGATCTAGGGCTGCTGGATAAGCTCACAACAGCGTGGCTCTGCTCCAACAAGCTTGCTAGCTTACCTCACTTGCAGATATATTGATATGCTCCAGCAAGCTTACTACTGCATTTGCACCTTCATGTGTTTCTTCACTGAATCATCGCTGCACCTCCAGCAATCTGAGACGCATGCTTAACCCACTTGATCCAGATTTTGTTTCAACTGTTAATCTACTCGCATGTTCCAACACCCTTGCAACTTCAGAAGCTACCGCATCTTCATTTTGAAGGAGGGAATAGGAAATAGGAAATATATTAATTTTTAATGTATTTCCTCAATTAGTTTGATTCATCCACATTCCTATTTTATTATCTTGAAATTATTCATTGCCATAGATTGTTGATCACTACAATAAGCCTATCAATGTACTCCACTTGTATAGAACACGAATATCCTTCGAAAATATCTTTCTTTACAGTATGCCCGCTTAAATGTTTATCCCTTGAAAATGTTTAAATCTATCAGAGAAAATGTATAACAAAATTCATCGGGGGATTTTCAAAACGAAGGTAACCGTTGCTAAGATCGGAAAAATAGTGGGAAAGAAAGGAACAACGGGAAGGAAAAGGTCGCGGCTGAGATTCAAAAACCAACCAAATCCCTAATGCAGCATAAAGAACAGTAAACACCACTCGACAAAAAGAAGGTGCCACCACTAGGAGCACATTTCGTGCTGAATCAATATCCCTAATGAAAAAAAAAATCAATCTTGCGATCAGATCCAAGGCACATCGAAAGAAGAGAGACCAACATTTCTCATTCGCGCAAAAGAGAGCAAAAGAAGCAACATTTTCGCAAGCGAGAAAAACGGTGTGGTCCACCTAGAAACAAAGATCCTCGAAAACCCTAGCCAACCATCAAGATCTCTCACCTCTTGTTCACGCTCTCCTCCTCCTCCGCGGACAACTGCGCCCCGAACATGACTGGGGTGATCCCTCCCGCCGGCTACGACAAGAATAAAGAAGGTGAAACCCGATCCATCAAAGGCACCAAGACACGGACAGAGGGGCATTTTTGTTGGCTTTTTTTACCTTCAAAGTTCGCCGATTAGCCGGCACCGACTGATCGGCTTCTGGCACAGGCGTCTCCGACCACGTGAGAAGATCGGAAGTGGAGGTGTGTGACTTCCTCACCGGCGTATTCTGATCCATTCCGATTCCACCGCTTCCCCTTCTCGACTGAAACAAGGGAGCGTACTAGCAGCGGTTGAAAGAAGAAAGGGAAGGCGGAAGTGAGCTCGATGGCTGCCTTTTTTTAAAGGCATTTTGTTTTATCGATATGGATCGGGTCACCGATTAGTGATCTCTGGAGACCATATGTGAACTCTCTATTGGAGTTATTTTCAAGAATTGGTAGCTAGCAGCTTAGCAAGTCCTGTCGGTAAGCTCACTTATCGGTGACGGTATCGTAAAGGACAACAAAGTGGACTTTTGCACGTGACAGCACGTGGTAAGTTGGCATTCAGTGGACTGTCTCTCTCATGGCTTCTTTTTTTCAAATTTGTTCAGGAATTTCCGGTTTTGCCACTATTGCAATTGGTCTCCATCAAATATTTTATTATTCAAATACGAATTAAATAATACCAAAAATATAAATGTGATTCGCTGTCAACGTCCAACAGGGTCCAGCGCTTCTTGTTATGGTAATAATATCTTTGGATTCATCTATTGATTTATAAATATATTTCAATATTTTTGTACGGACGGTTGAGAATCAAACAAAATCAAAATGATTTACGAACACAATAAATATTCGATATTAACAACGACTAACAGAATACTTTTCGCATCGATTAAAAAAAAAGTTGTTGAGCACGTTAAATGAGAAATAGAAGGGTGCTTTTTAATATTAAAATAATCGAAAGTGGCTTTTTGGAATCTATAAAAAATAATTTAAAACATAAGAAACAAAAAATTATACTTTTCTATTTTATTATGAATATGTTCCATTTATCCACTAACTAATTTTTAATTAATTTAATAAATCTTAAAAATAGATTAGGTTAATGTCCTTTTATTTATACTGAAAATAATTTTAATATTTATTAATAATTTTAATCAAGAATATATAGATCAATGATGTATTATTGAAAATTTTTCTCATTGATCAATCATGGATCTAGAGTTTGAGACTGTGTATTATTATGAATTTTTCTCATTAATCAATTAGGGATCTAGAGTTCGATACTCAACTATAGTGTATTATTCAGAATTTTTCACATTAATAAATATCTATCCATTATGTTAAGATTATAAATGCTATGGTTCTCTTTAGTATCATATGTTAGGATTTATAATACCACGAGCGGAGAAACTTCCATAGTCTTATATGTTATGATTGATAATACCGTGAGTGGATAAACTTTCATAAATATCTTGAGTTGTGGGCGTTAGAAAATATATGTTTCTCAGCCTTTTGGCTAAGATTAAGTGTAGTATCTGTTTTTATCAGTTTAATATCTGACATAAAAAATTGAATTAATTTTTTACATGTGAGTCTGTTACAGTAACTTACTATTATAATTCTTGAGTATTACCCTTGGTGTACTTTTACCAAATTCAATTTATAAATATGTAACACTAACTTATATATATCTATGTATTATATTACATATACAATGCACGTGCACCCTAGCTAATTTCAATTAAACGGCCCTAGGAAATAGTCAATACGTGACACTTAATACTTACTCTAATGAATCTCCTCCCATAGATATAGGGTCATTGTGGGGAACCATTAATGTGATGGTTCCCTATTTTTTAAATTTCAATTAAACTATTATTATTCAGAAATAAAATAAAATAAAATTTTTAACTTGAGACTCTTCCTTATCAAACGTCTCTTTATTTTGAATATCTCAAGTAGATTAGGTACTATGATGCGGCATACTTAGGGGATAAAAAAGACACCCAAATGGTCGACCTTCAATATCTCAAGTAGATTAGATAATATGATGTATGATTAGATCATCTAATCCATTATTTTATTGAGCCAGAAATGATCCACATATAATTATAATCAAATTACAATCACTATTTTAATCATAATTAGTTGTGATCTCTTTCTATATTTACTTTTTCATGTAGGTTGTAGTGTAGGTCAGGGTAAATAGGTGGTTGAGGTGTCAAGCATTGAGCGTCGAGGGGAGCTTTCAGCCGTCTACCCTGACTCAAACCATAACCTATATGAAAAGGAGAATTCAGGAAGGAATCACAACAAATTATGATCGAATCATGATTACGATCCAGTCACAATTACGTGTGAACCATCTTTTTTGAACTAGAGAATCCTCTATCACATAATGTAGGGGATCAAAAAAAAAAACAATCAAATGTAGAAACTACCCAATAACTATCATACTATATAAAAATTACTAACTACTCCAATATATATATATATAAATTAACAATTAACTACTATACATTATATAGCATCTATCTACTATTTTTACATAATTAATTATGATCCGATAAATATAGTATATGCAGGCGTTTTTAGTGTGTTTTACCCATTAAAATATTATTTTAATCAAACTATTATTCTTTAATAAATAAAATCACGATATAATAATGTTGTTCTAGAAACTAATAACAAATTGGTACTTTTTATTTATTTATTTTTATTTTCAAAAGTGACTTTTTGAACGTCAAAAAGTGTTATGTATTCACAAACAAAAAATAAATAGAATTTTGAACAACGGACTCTTCCTTATCAAACATCTCCTCTAGATTTTGAATATGATGTCTCAAGTAGATCAGGTACGATGGCGATTACTATTGTTTTTTATTTGACTGTTAGTATCTAGAGAGTGATTAGAGAGGAGGGTAAATCCTTTGGTCTGTAATTAAATTATAGATCACTCCTGATCCACAATAATCTAGATCGTTAGTGCAGATCAGGCAGGTGATTTGACCAGACATCTGATCTGCACTAACAGTCTAGATCATTATGGACCAGGAGTGATCCATAAATTATGTATCAAAGGATCTTAGTTGAACTAGCGAGTGAGTGTGGTATTTCGTTTGGGTATAATTATCAAGACAATACTAAGTTTGGGTCTTTATAGTTTGGCTCCTCCGACATGGTGTTTAAACTTTTGTTTCTCCTCTAATTGTTACACATGAGCGGTCACAAATTAAAGAAAAATGATCACCTATTTAGATCTTCATAGAGTATATATATATATATATATAATTTTATGATATATTTGATTTTTTTAAACTTTTAGTTTAAGATTTATGGTTTGGTGTTTAGGGTAGGTAACTGATGAGACGCTTGGTATAAATTTGGGAATGAAAATGATAATGAGTTTTGATATAGGGTTAATGATAATGTGAATGATTAATTGATTGACGGTACCTGATATAGATTTTGTAATGAATATTATTCCCATTAATATTACTTCATTTAGATTAAATTATAGAATGTGAATCAATCAAAATTCTTATTTTGTACTTATAAGAAAATACAAAAACATCACAAATCATGTTTGAATAATTTTATTCGCCACAAAAAAATTCAACAAAAAATCTCAGGGAAAATTCAACTAAAAGTCCACATAAATTCTAAAAAACTCTTTGAAAAATATTAACAATAAAATCAAATAAGAGTCATTCAAGGGTAAAGGCAGGAAGTAGCACACACAAGCAACATGATACAAATTCATAAAAACATTAATGTCATTTGTTCTTTATTTTGAAATGATAAATCTGTACGTTTTCCTATTTGACTATATTTTGATTTTGTGTATCTGAAAAATTTGAATGAGAAGTTGGGCAAGGGACAGAGAAGGTGGAGGAAAAGAAAGGGGGGAAAGGGGCGAATGAGGAGGAGGAGGAGAATGAGAAGGAGGAGAAGAAGGAGGGGGAGGAGGAGGAGGAGGAGATGGAGGAGGAGGGAGGGGTAGAGAAGAAGAGGGAAAAAGGAAGTAGAAGAGGATTTT
>JBBPFP011234907.1:0-10137 GCA_037974795.1 Kaempferia galanga
CTTCATTTGTTGCTTCTGCCGAAAGAAGATTCTTTTGGATTTTAGGACCCACCCTTGCTTTTAAGGTGACCTTCAACTCCAAGAAATTTCCAAAGACATCAGAAACACGCCACCTTAAAAGCAATGGTGGGCCCTAAAATCCAAAAGAATCTACTTTCGGCAGAAGCAACAAAGTAAGTCCGCCAAACTATCCTTCTTTATTAAAGATAACTTCTCTTTATATGAATAAAGCAAACTTTAGTCTTGAAAAAGATGGATTGAGCCCCGGGGAGCCGTCCACTTGTCCACAGGATAAGATTGCTTTGTACCTAAGGAATCTGTCAAGGACGATATGATAAAATATAATCGAATGAAGATAGGGCCCAATGAGCACCCTGTTCGACATCTCTTACTCTATATAAGTCCTTAGTAGTCTCTCATTGCAAGACAAAAGTCGAGTTCCGACACAAGTCTTACTCTGAGTCAAGAATTCCAAGTGAGTACCTAGTTTTGTAACTAGTATTGTAATTTCAGTCTTGTATTTCACAGTTCTTTGTACATTATCTGAATTGCAAACTAGACGCGTTTCCGTTGCCCCCTTTTTGGTACAGAGTGCTTATTTTCCTGCTCCAATAAGATGGACTGCAGATTCTTTGCAGTAGATGGGCATGTATTTGCTGAGATTATTGAAGATCCATTTTGAACTGAAGCTTTTGCACACAAAGGCAGGCCATTTTCATTGGCAATGGAGCTGATGTTGGTTGAATTTTTGTTCGACAGCCCAACCTCGGCAGCATATGGTGACTTCGAATCTACTTCCCTCTTCGTACTTTCGACAGGAGAACATCCAACAATCCCTTTGACAGGGGAAATACTAGCAGTTATTTGTTCTGGCTTCGGTTTGAGACATTCTGCAACTGGCTCACTTTTTCTGATGAAGACAGCAGGCCCTGGAAGAGAAAGAATATTTCTAGTTTAATCAAAATCTGCTTCTCCTGCAGAATCTGCAGCCTCACATTTTATAGCTTCGCATCCTGATGGAGTAACAATATTTTCCTTTAGTGGCACATCAGATTGAAGATTGTCCACATTGGGTGTCTGCTTAACATCATGAGAAATGGACACCCGCTTATCAACTTTATCCTCGCCCTCCAGATTGCCTTTATCTACTACATCGCTATCCTGTTCATGTGATCTCTCGGCTTCAACATGAAAATCAGTGCTTGCACATAACCATTGGTCGCCACAGGCTGGGAGACATCATCATCAATTTTGGAACAAGATTGTGTGCTGCAGACTGCAGAATTCGTCTCAATACAACAGGTATCATCTGTGTCACTTCTTCCTCTGTTTGTTGGGTTTACTGGCTTAACCTCAGTAGCACAACCTTGATTAATTGCGTCGAGAGAAAGGCACTTTCGAGCCTTGCTAAAGAAGATCTTACATTGTTCTTTTGATTTTGTCTTCACGTAATCTGCAATCCTCATGAAATTCTTTCCATACATGCTTAAAGCTTGGATAAACATAGTCTTCTCTTCATCAATCCAATCAGCTGATTCCATTTCTCCACAACCTTCATCCGAAAAACAGGTAGCATCCATGTCCAGGTTTGACTCATCCTTGATCTTCTTAGCAGGATCAATAGAACTAGCCTCATACGAGCTGACAGTCTCTGAGGATCGAAAGCTACAAATCCCTGCTAATACATTAACATCCATAGATTCTCTTTCTTGAGAAGATTTGTTAACTTTAGCTGCTCCAAATAAATAAACAGAATTTCTAGATGAAATATTTACTGCATGCTTTCTAATATTTTCAGTATATTCATTTCGTGCCACCATATCTGATGCTGCACCCAACAAATCAAGAGATTCAACATTTTTTCTGTGATTCCAATTCTTTTGTGATGATACAAGGTAGGTATTAGCTGGTAAAGACTGTTGTTGCTTTCTAAGATTCAACTGTTTCTTCACATTTTTGAAGCCTTCTGATTTGTGGTTTTTGTAATAAAATTCAACGCAATCTGCAGTGCTTTTATGGTCTAGAAAGGAAGAGATCTTGATAAAATCTTTACCATATCTGGCAAGCATCTTCATGAAAACTTCTTTCTCTTCTTGCGTCCATGGGTTTATCATTGCTCTTTCATTCTCAAAACTCATAGGGTCTTATATTAATCCATTATTGTTAACAAACCTATCGTACCTCTGGCTCTTATCATTTAATAGTGATGGCATCTTCAAATGATTTCTAAAAGGCTTGAGATGTAAATCTGAGAGCAATTTACTTGAACTGTGCATTATTTTTGTTGTGGGACCTAAGGATAATTTATCTGCTATGAGTATAATAAAAACAATATTAGCTAGAAAAAATAGACAATAGAATATAAGAATTTTTTTAAGAAAAATGCAGGATATATAGAAAAGCTAAGTACACATGAAAAGAAAATGATGTATGAACTGTAAGACATTATTAAAAAAATCTAAAAAAAGATTAGCTTATTAAAATGCGTACTTGGTCAACATCCAAATGAAAAATGAAAAAAAACGAGAAGGAACAAAATCTTGAATAAACTACCATAACAAGAACAAAAGCTACAGACTAAATAAATCTGAAATAACAAATTAGAATTAGAGTTTCATCTGCAAATATATATAATAATTTGCAGAGGCAAGCCTAAATCCTTTGCATGTTATATATTTTCTTTAGGAATTGTATATATATGCAATTTCTTTAGAAAATCCATGAAGCCATAAACAATTATATTTTAAATTACAGTAGCAAAAATTGACAGCTACACATACGTCTAACAGTTTCATATGTTGCTAAATTTCAGCTTAGTACAGGGAGGATCTTCAACTAAAGCCAACTTAGATTGAGATGGCAAAAACTAGACAATTTCATCCTGAGACAGAACATTTTGCAGAAATCAACTAGAAGAAGCTGTGAATCTCAAAGTTAACAATAACTTAGAAGATAAATTTTGTCAAACGAAGAAACAAAGCTGATGATAGCCAATATGATTTTCCATCAAATAACAATTGAGAAGAATATATCTGGTATATCAACAATGACAAGAAGGGAAGAATTGATAGCAACTTAAACACCTGTGCTCAATGTCACTTAAGATAATGTGCAAAAGAAGCATGCTTCACTTTTGCCAGCATGCACCAGGATCTTTTGCTTTGTCCCTACACCATCCACCCCTCAGGGCCTAGCTGTGCTTTGTCCCTTTAAAATCATTGGCTTGTGATTATTTAATGTATCCAGCATTTTGATGCTAATTGTGTAAGAGCAACTGATTGCCATGCTAATACTGTAATTTTGAATTAAGAATTATTGATAAATAAAATTCAATTAAAAATCATAACAGATATAAATGAGATTTTAGTATAATTACGCAGTGAATAAATATATAAAATAGCTAATAACTCTTGAGAAAGACAATGTCAAACTAAATAGGATCATGAAACGTGCAAACAGGGATGGCATAAAATACAAACCCTATTCCACTACAAATTGTTAGCATTTTTCCAGATGACTAGAGGGATGCATATTTAAATACCATAATATTGTACAGCAGCTTGATTAAACCACATAAAAAGGGACGTTGGCTGATTAAATATATATTACAAAATATTTTCCTAAAAATCAAAAGTAAGAGACTATATTTATGACTAACCAGTTGAGGCAGATCGTGATCGGTTTGAAGAACGTTGCTTTTGAGAACTATTTTGAAATGAAGGATTGCTAAGTTCAGACCGCCTGTTTAATTTAGTGCGAAATTTTTTATTATTCCACGACTGATGTAGCACCCTAAATTTAAGAGCAAGAATACGATGTTTGAATTTCTGTTGATGTTTTATGAAAGAAAGCTTCTCTTTGATTTGCTTTCCATGCTTACAGAGTGATGTAAAATTAACAAATCCCCAAATATCTGACTGAAGCAGAATTTTTGTGAGTGCCATATCAAATTCCTGCCAGGAAAGCTTTGAAGCACCCCTGTTGGATTTATTTATTAAGTTTACTAAATTAGAATCTGGCATCCCCTGCACAGTACGATCAGCACCTACACAAATGCTGTCATTCGCAAAACGTCCTCTATCAACTTCACTAGGAACCATCAGCCTCCCTTCAACCATATCTGATAATTCACTAGCCTTAACCTTTCACCTTCAATTAATGAAGCACTTGCAGCTGTTTCTCCAACCTGCTACCAGGGGGTTCCTTTTCGAAAGCAGATGAAACTGTTTCTTCAGCCGCAGTTTCATGTTCAACAAATATTCTTGAAGACCTGCACTCAATGTCTTCAAGGGATAACAACTCCACACACTCCATCTGCTGATCTTTCAAATGATTATGTTCAATTGATAAATCATCCAATGGCCCTTTACTCAGCTCAGAAGCAGCAGCATCTGCTGATTTCAAAGGGTCTACACAAACATCGGCTTTAGTATCACATATCATTGCCTTGAACTCCTTTTCTAGTAAATCAATTTTATTCTCTATCTTTTCATATGCATTTGAAGCCTGCAGCTTTAATTCCAATAGTTTGTTCATAGAAAGCCTCATTAAATTGGAATCACCAATAAAAGCATCCTCGGGTTGAACCGAATCAGCAAGCAGGGAATCAAGCAAACTGATAGAATTGACTTGCAAACAATCCAAATTAGTGAGGACTTCCTCGAATGAAGAGGGAAATGTGGATCCAGGCAAATCACTATTTTGACTCAGACTAGTGTCATTATTCCTGACCCTGCTGCAAAACTTATCTTCAGTGCCTGTTGTGTCACCAAAATGAAACCATACAAATTTCTAAGTGAAAAATGATTAAGGCTTTAAGCACATGGACATTCTGCTTAGAAATTACAGGCTTGAAATTCTTCAAATATCAAAGTAAAAAATGACTGAACGTGCAGTTATTTCATGGAAGAATCAATAAGCTACCAACAAAATCCATAAAATTAGACAGTCAAGTAAAAGAGAAGATTGATTACTCACTTCGCAATAATAAAAACTAATAGAAACAAAGGGCTGTGAACAATATGTACACACACAGCAGGTACAATAGCTTTGGAACATTTTGTTCCAAGCGCAAGCTTTATGATTGCTATAAAAAAGTTTAATACAATATGTTGTTGTCCCTGTATGTCTGTAACTATGAGTTACAGCTTCCTAAAAAATATAGGGAATCGATTACACTGACTCAGAATGCCAAAAGTTTTGACCCCAATGAATCTTCCTATAAAAGAGGCTTTTGTTGGAGACCATGTGATTGAACCAGTTGCAACAAATTATATCATGGAACAGAATGCTGGCACATAGCCAATCTAAGTTTTGATACCATAGTCCCCTATCACAAAATAGAAACTCCTAGATGTTGTATTGTACACAGTATACTTCCATTAATTTAGGTTGATTATTCGACCCAGATTGTCGAGATAGTCATGCAAGTAGATCAATTTTGCATGCACTAATTCATGCTAAATAGAATAATTGAATGCACAGCAACAAGGATCGAGTGATTTAGGACTAGCTGAAAGATATGTAAATAAACTCAGCTAAAGTTCGAATGCATAGTAATACTATGACAATTTTATATTTACTAACACCAAGCCACATGAATGAACAAGGGATCAACTAAAAATAGAAGGGTAGTTACCAAAAACGATGAGATCCTAGGAACCAGAGTCAAACTAAGCAATACATGAACAATAAAACTTACATTCCTCATCAGTTGTCATGAAATCTCATAGGGCTAGCAAAATACCAAATGACTTGTCCATAAAAATATGCCATACCAATATTTTCGAAGATCCAATCAAAGTATTTATATATGATCAAAGTCTAGGTCATTAATGAACAACTAATCAGATTAGGAAGATCTGAACATATCTGAGAAATCCAAAGCAGAAACTGATGAGGATAAATTTATGCCTAAAGTAATCTGAGAAATCAGCAACCTATTCAAGATAGAAAATGAAGAACCAACAATAAGAAACATCAACTCACCTGGTGATGAGCTGCATGTAGTTGAACATGTAGTTGATGGTGACAAGCATGCACCAACAACAGAAGGTTCTGTAGATCCTTCCACCTTTTGCTTCTCATACTTAGCAAGCCCTTGCCCCCATCCAAGTCGTGGTTTCTTAAAAGCACTTTCAGTTGAAGCAAAGAAGAAGCTACTGGAGCCTGGACAAAAGTTTTCTTCTCCACAGGTGACCACAGCTTAGTTCCGGCGTCCTCCATCTCAGTTCTACCCTTCTTAGCTGAGGATGAACGGCTCCATTTCTTCCAGGGTATTGAACCCAATGAATGGTCCCGATGATCAAATATTTGGCCTGAGCCCAAACCATCATCAACAACATCAATTTTATCGCTGTTGTTAGGTGAGGTCTGAGATGTTGAAGAAACCAGAGCAGTGACAGACCTGTGAACGGTTACATTAATTTCCTTATAGTGTTGCAGTCTGGGGAAGTCAGTTGCATTGGTTTCCCGGTGTTGCCCTCTGGAAAAGTCAATCACATTGGTTTCCTGACGGTGTTGCCGTCTGGGAAAGTCAGTCGCATTGGTTTTCTGATGTTTCTGTCTGGGGAGGTCACTGACATCCAGGCCAGGGGATTGACGAAGAGATCCTCGATTCTCCCAACTGTATACGCTGCTGCCGTTGCTGCGGCAGCCACTGAAGCAACTGGTAGAAGGCAACCTTAAATCATCATCTTCCATCCAAAATATGTCAGAACGAGATGTTGCGAACACACGTCCAGCAGAGTGCTCCGGATACACCTGATGGTAACCTCCGCCCTGCCGATAATGGACTTCATATAGAGAAAACCTCTACAAATTAGAACGGAGACGGAAGAACACAAAAGAAAACAGCAAGAAAGACCGCAAGATTTTATATAGATAGCACGGATCTGGAAAGACACTAGAGTGAGCTACTTTACCTGAAAGATGTCGGCGGGGGGAAGCACGGGAAAAATCACAGGAACCGTGGTAGGACTCCCGCCGCCTCAAGGAAGATGAGGAACCGCCGCCACTTCCACCAAAGGCCTCCCCACGCTCGAGCCTCCGGTGATCCTTGAACGCGTACTCCTTCCGCTCCCATGGCAATGGTTCGGGAGGCATCAATGATCAATTTACCCAGCTCCAACGAGCATCGAGCACAAAAATCCCACGACTATATAAATAAAGCAAACCCTAGGAACCCTCCTCTAACCAAAGGCCCTGCTGCCGTCCCCAGATACACACCGATCCCTGACGTCTCTGCCGGCGTGCAGATCCAAAAAATCGCAACCAAACGCACACTAAGAACGCTTATTTTTTCTAGGGTTTCTCCTCCTGTCGTCGAAGAAGCACAAAAAAGTTAGCAAAAAGATATATTTTTCCGCACCTATTCCTTCCGCAACCCGAAACAACCCAAAGAACGAGCCTTCGGCGAACACCGACGTAAGGAACAGCGTTAGTAACTCACTGTTTGCGTTCTCCGATGGTCGTCGCCGGTGGCCCGAGTTCTGCCTATCAGCGGTAGAGAAACCGGACGCCGCGTCACGCTGTGGAGAGAAGAACAAAAGAAGCAGAAGCAGAACAAATATAATAAATGAAAGTTAAGCATCAAAATTTCTTAAATAATACGATTAAAATTGCTTAAATCTAATTTTTTTACTATTAATAAAATTTACTTTAATATTTCTTAAAATTATTTAACTATAATAAAAAATATTATATTAATTAATATTATGGTATGTGTGAGTTTTAAAAATAATAGAACATATTCAATTAATATTGGAGTATCGAAGCATTCAATATTGTTTTATGAGGAAAAAATACAGTAAAATGAAAAAAAAAAACAAAGGTATTTTTTATTATTGTTATCGAAGACAGCATTGCTATTCATCACCAAAATATCAAATTTAATATAAAATTAATATTAAAATACTCTAATTTATACATCAAATTTCATACTAAATATGATTTGATGAATAATATAACGTACTATTTACACCGTCATATTTAGTGTGGGAGGAATTTTATTTTTTTAATTTTATCATAAATAAGAAAAATATAAGAATATTTTCTTTTATATATAAATGAATTAAAATTGGAATAGTATTTAATATTGAAATTATACTATTTTAATATGAAAATTATATCAAATATAATATTATAGGTTGGGATAGACTAAGTCGCTGTGTCCATTTAAATCAATATAAAATTGATTTTTCTCGTAATCAACTGATAACATCAGCAACCATATTAGATAACAGAATCAATTTAATTTAACATTCAATTACGTAATTATTATCTGATTGAAACAATTCAATTTTAATTTGGTATAATTTAGATAAAATTTACTATAATTTTTATGGAAAGGTGATTTTTGTAACATTTTTTTTAACTCTAGAATAATTCATTAAAAATTTTCAACTATGTACAATTTGAAGCCTTCCAAATAAAATACTAACATATTAGCCAAATAATAATCAACAATAAAAGAGCTAATCGAAAAATAAATAAAAAGAACAATGTAATAGAGGTGTGTTAGAAGTTTACACTATGAAAATTTATCTCTTTCCATTATGACAGCAAGCAATATACACTGTCTTTGTTGAATCACAAGTGCAAGCATGAACTGTTTGGCCAAAATTTGATGCTTTCTCTCTACCTGTGTCTAGCTAGAAACTGTTACTCTGAAGCTCATTCTAAGAGTTTAGGAGACGAAAAGAGGCGCCACTGGTCCGCCGAATATATGCATCGGGTCTAACCACACTTGCAGCATAATGCACCTCAAGGTCTAACGACTAGATCTAGCACCTTTATGTGACCGAAACCCTGGACCTCTTTTGCAGCTCCAGATCAGACTAGTTTTGGCTGGGAGTTCTTCAAGTTACTTCTTGATCATTGCAGCTCTGGTGATTCCAGTTTTGTTCAAATGCAACGAGATTGGAGTTAGCTCGTAAATATATCGCTGCTGCTGCTGCTTTCTGTGATTCAACCATTTCTCCACTTCTTTGAAGCTCAAAGACTTGTCGCCATGGAAGCTGGGACTTATCATTGTCATTTTCTTTTCGAAGCTGGGAGGGTCTTATACCAATCCATTTTGGGCAACAAACCTGATGCACTTCCAGTTCTTGTCATTTACGAGGATTGCTGGCTTCTTCGAATTGTTTCGACAAAGCTTCATCTGTGAGTCAAACATCAAATTACTTAAGAAGTTCATTGTCTATGTCGTAAGAACCAGTGTTATATCACCTGCACTGAGTAGTGAAACTCTTAGACTAAAACAATCCCAAATGCAATGTCGCCAAGAAAGATATCAGTAACAAAGATTACCGTGGAGTCGATGAGCTAAATGGCATTTCATGTAAAAACTACTTAGGTAAGAGAAGACACTATTTGCATATCGAAATATCAGCAACACTTCTTAAATATGAATTGTTTGTTACTCAAATTTCGTGATACCTCGCAACACATCACTAAATACAGGCTACATCATCTCACAGCACGACTAAATACAACAAACATATCAAACAAACACATTTTAAGATTAGTGTAGAAGACACCCTTCTTAGCCTAAGTTTTAAACATTAAGCAATTAACCATCTATTTTTCCCCCCTTGATGTGCTCCTTCCTATCACAAGTGTTAATTGTTGAACCACGAGATTTATAGCAAATCGATCCAAATTGATTAACACATTCATCTGACAGCTCCAGAGGACACTTTTATAGAAAAGTCTGTGAAGAGCTCCAACATGTTAGTTTCCTTCGAACTTTTTGAATCCATCTCCTACCCTTGCACCTATCCCATCAAAGAAATGTAGTATTTCTTAAAATCCTTCCACTTCAAGCATGATAAATACACAGGAGGCACTAATTTTGCCGTTGTTGTTGGTGCAAGATGCACTGATAATTGAATCTGGATTTTGATAATGGCAAAGGATTCAAAGTTAAGGTTTGTTGTTGATCTAACA
Organism: Kaempferia galanga; assembly: GCA_037974795.1. Lineage (NCBI taxonomy): Eukaryota > Viridiplantae > Streptophyta > Magnoliopsida > Zingiberales > Zingiberaceae > Kaempferia > Kaempferia galanga. The sequence continues at coordinate 9,949 of JBBPFP011234907.1, forward strand.
AGCTGAATTAAGTGTGCAGGAAAGTCCTAAATGATCTTAGGTAGGTAGAAAACCCTAGAGGGAGGTAACCCTAGGTCCATGGGAGGTAACCCAGGTTGTAGAAAACCCTAGTTGCGGCTAGATAGAAAGACTTGGTAGATCGAGGACGTCAGGCGGAAAATCCTAAGGGTCGGGGATTGGACGTAGGTG